>JAJOOS010007083.1:0-41530 GCA_029582725.1 Solanum chiquidenum
AAGAAGATATTAACTCAATACTAAGTTGAATCTAACTATGTCTGAAATAAGCCTCTAAACTGACTAGAAATGTTGGGACATGCCCCAACTAGATCTAGAAAAACTGAAACTAAAAGACTGAAAATACTGAAAAGAAACTCAAGACTATCGTCCTCGAAGAATGAGGACTCACCATTGATTCTACTGAACTGGAGATCGAGAATCAATCTAAGCGTGATTTGGATGCTGAAAACCTGAACCTACATCATGAGAAGATGTAGTGCACGTATGCGTCAGTACTTGAAAGGTACTGAGCATGCAGGATAGAATAAAGCTGAAATAACATCATAACTGAACAAAGCAAATAAGCAATGACATAATCTGATCATGATATAACTACTGAATGCTGAGATAACTGAATGCAATGACCAATTTATAACATGCTGACTAAATACTGAATGAACTGTAAATTTGGTCAATGCAATAGAGTCTGACTGAATTGTGGGAGCTACTAGTAACCGACATAAAACCACATATGCTAAATGTGGAGTCCGATGTATACGCCCCATCAAGAGGACCCAATATACCCTGCCAGAGGTATAAAGGCATGCTGGCGTGATCACTAAACTGATGTTGCCTACATAGGGGACTTACACCTACGTGGCTCGTAGTTCTAGGACTATATGGGTACGCTGAACCCTAGTCCAACTCAGTATTATGCTACTCCCAATGAATTAAGTAGTTAACTGGTTATGACTGAATTTTTATAAATACTGGATAGCTCGAACTGAACATGCAAACTGAGAATGCAACATTTAATGTGATAATGATGCATTCATAAACTGAGGCATGTATAACTGAATACTGAAATATCTGACCTAGCATGTGTAATTCAAGAACTAAAGAAATACATAGCTAGGGTTCTGAAATTCATGCAAAAAACTGATTAATAACGTGATAATCTGATTTGGAACATTTAAATAACTAATTCATGATGATCTGTTGAGATTCTAGAAACCGTAGGTCTGTTCATAATCATGGAATCAAGAATCTGACTGAATTCTAGGGACCTAATGGGCGAAAGGAATCCACTAGTGAAATCCCACATACCTGGTGACAAATTCCACAGAGAAATCTTTCGATTTTGGGGCTGGAACTGAAGGAAACTTGTTGCGTTCTTGAACTAGGGTTCTTGACCTCTTTTCTCCTAAGGTTGTGCTAAGGTTAACCTGAAATGACTTCCAAAAATGAGAGGTAAACTAAGGACCTCTATCTAAGATGATAGACAAAGGAACCTCATGCAACCTCACAATCTCATTAATGTAAAGATTGGCGTAATCCTCCGCCGAGTCTATAGTCTTGACCGCCAAAAAGTGAGAAGACTTAGTAACCCTATCAACAATCACCCAAATGGAGTCATGTTGTCTGCGAGTACGAGGTAAACCTATGATGAAGTCCATGTTGATCACTTCCCACTTCGAAGTAGGAATGTCAATCTCTTGAGTCATACCTCCTGGTTTCTGATGTTCTACCTTGACTTGCTGGCAATTGGGGCACTTAGCCACAAAATCTGCTATATCTCTTTTCATACCATTCCACCAATAGACTTCCCGCAGATCGCGGTACATCTTAGTGGCACCTGGATGAATAGAATATCTGGAGTTATGGGCCTCTGCAAGAATATGCTGTCTCAGTTCACCCACATTAGGAACACACAATCTATCCTGATAGCGAAGTACACCATCTCCCCCTTGGGAGAAAACCTCCACTCTCTGATTATGGACTGCACCCTTAAGTTCAAACAAGATTGGTCAATGTCTTCCTTTTCCTTAACCTCTACTACCAAAGAAGATTTTTCCCCATTCTGAATCGTTACACCACCATCCGATATGCTCATAAGACGAACTCCTAGGCGAGAAAGTCTGTGAACATCCTTTGCTAGCTCTCTTCTTTCTTCCTAACGAACAACACTGGTGCACCCCAAGGTAAAATACTAGGTCTGATGAATCCCTTATCTAGAAGGTCTTTCAACTGTTCTTTCAATTCCTTTAAGCTCAGCTTGAGCCATTCTGTAAGGAGGAATAGAGATAGGTTGGGTGTCTGGGAGGAGATCAATTCCAAATTGATTTCCCTTTCGGGAGGAACTCCAGGAAGATCATTTGGAAACACTTCTGGAAACTCATTAAACACTGGAACTGACTCAAGAGTTGGGGATTCGGAACTAGAATCCTTAACTCAAACTAGATGATAGAAATAACCCTTAGAGATCATCTTTCTGGCCTTAAGGTAAGAAATGAATCGACCCATAGGCGTTACGCTACTACCCTTCCGTTCTAAGATTGGTTCGTCTGGAAACTGAAAATGAACAATCCTAGTTCTACAATCGACTGTGGCATAACAGGAATGTAATCAATCCATGCCTAGAATGACATCGAAGTCTACCATTCTAACTCTACAAGATCTGCTGAGGTGACTTTCTGAAAGACTGTGACAGGTCAATTTTTGTATACCCATCTAGCTATAACTGGGTCACCGACTGGAGTGGAGACTGAGAAGGGTTCTGGGAGAGTTTCTGGACTAACACTGAACTTGACTGCTACGAAAGGAGTAACAAAAGAAAGAGTAGCCCCTGAATCTTTCCACTGAGTGTACCATATGTGAGTCACTTCCTTAAGCTGGTAGGATGCCAATTCCACCCTATCACTACCATTCACTTGCATCACTCCAAAGATTTTCTTAACCTCATCAATGAGGTTATGTGGGTCCTCACCAACTTGGGACCCTAAAAACTCAGGCAGATTCATCCTAACAAAATCTCAAACTCTAGCTGCCACTGATCCATCATTTCTATTAGTAGGAACTGGAACCCGTTGATTGTTCTGGTTGGCCACACTCTGAGCCAACATTTGAATGGCGTTCCTGAATTCTGCATTATAAACTTCATGATCTGGGACTGGAGGAGCTGCGTTTGCATTCCTGGCATTCGCATTCCTAGTGTAAGCTCTACGAGAAGGCATGATCTTAAGCGCATAACGATGGATTAGAAATGAGCTCATACCAACACACGAAAAGAATATCAAGAAAGTGAAGTTTTCCTAAAACACTTTGTAGCCTCCCCCTCATTAGATGTGGTGCACTTCACACCCATGAAAAGAACTCTACTTAGTGCGTCTTTTCAGACATCCTAGGACACTTAAACCTAGTGCTCTAATATCAAGTTTGTCACGCCTCAAGACTACCCCCGAAATGCGGACACGGGACCTAGGACCACAAGTGATCCCAAGCTAACCCTGCTGGCATGATCATGAGTATACTAAATATAATAAACTGATGCGGAAGCTAAATCATAAATAAATCTGAAACGATGGGGAATACCCATAAACTATAACTAAGATAAATGATAACTGATGAGTTTAATACAAAGAAGATATTAACTCAATACTAAGTTGAATCTAACTATGTCTGAAATAAGCCTCTAAACTGACTAGAAATGTTGGGACATACCCCGACTAGATCTAGCAAAACTGAAACTAAAAGACTAAAAATACTGAAAAGAAACTCATGACTATCGTCCTCAGAAAATGAGGACTCACCACTGATTTTGCTGAACTGGAGATCGGGAATCGATCTAAGCGTGATTTGGATGCTGAAAACCTGAACCTACATCACGAGAAGATATAGCGCACGTATGCGTCAGTACTTGAAAGGTACTGAGTATGCAGGATAAAATAAAGTTGAAATAACATCATAACTGAACAAAGCAAATAAGCAATGACATAATCTGATCATGATATAAATACTGAATGCTGAGATAACTGAATGCAGTGACCAATTTATAACATATTGACTAAATACTGAATGAACTCTAAATGTGGTCAATGCAATAGAGTATGACTGAACTGTGGGAGTTACTAATAACCGACATAAAACCACATGAGCTAAATGTGGAGTCCGATGTATACGCCCCATCAAGAGGACCCAATATACCCTGCCAGAGGTATAAAGGCATGCTGGCATGATCACTAAATTGATGTTGCCCACAGAGGGGGCTTACACCTACGTGGCTCATAGTTCTGGGACTATATGGGTACGTTGAACCCTAGTCCAACTCGGTATTATGCTACTCCCAATGAATTAAGTAGTTAACTGGTTATGGCTGTATTTCTATAAATATTGGATAGCTCGAACTGAACATGCAAACTGAGAATGCAACAATTAATCTGATAATGATGCATTCATAAACTAAGGCATGTATAACTGAATACTGAAATATCTGACCTAGCATGTGTAATTCAAGAACTAAAGAAATACATAGCTAGGGCTCTGAAATTCATGCAATAAACTGATTAATAACGTGATAATCTGATTTGGAACATTTAAATAACTAATTCATGATGATCTGTTGAGATTCTAGAAACCCTAAGTCTGTTCATAATCATGGAATCAAGAATCTGACTGAATTCTAGCGACCTAATGGGCGAAAGGAACCCACTAGTGAAATTCCACATACTTGGTGACGAATTCCACAGAGAAATCTTTCAATTTCGGGGCTGGAACCGATGGAAACTTTCTGCGTTCTTGACCTCTTTTCTCCTCTTAGCGTTCTAATTCTTGTAAGTTTGATTAATGATTTGACTTAGGTAAGTTCTAGTTATGTTTCTAGGCTTAAACTGACTAAAACCTCATGATTTAGGGTCTAAACGATGTATCTTAAGGGTTAAATGAAATAGGAAAAGACCAAAAGACCCCTAACTTAACTGCTGTCGGAGTGATCGATGGATTGGACTGACGGGCCATCAATCAATCGACGGTCCGTCGATTGGGTCCATCGGTCAGGTCTGCTCGACAGGCCTTCACTAAAACGAGCATAACATTTTACTCAGAGGTCGGATTTTAGCAAACTCGGTGGTGTTGGAAAGAGGATTCAATTATATATCATATTAAAGGTCATGGGACACATAATTCCTTTTGTTCTAAAAGTTATGACCATCTGAAGTTGACACATCAACAATTTTTAGCTAACTGGTTGTTAACTCTCACCTACGGTCAGACCTACGAACCGTGGATCGAATGACGGTCCGTGCTGGTCGACCGTAGTTCATGTCAGAGGCTAGGTAAAAGAATCTTGATCCACGGATACAAACCACAAACTGTGGTCTAATCTACGAATCGTAGGTCTGTCTGTGGGTCGAGACTTAGCTAATTTCTAAGTTGGGTTTGGAGAGGGGTTGCAATGGTGAACCACGGGCCACCAGCACGGACCGTGGTCTGATCTACGGTCCATGGATGGCAACCGTGGTTTGTACCTGCATATTCTCAAAGTCTGCATTTTGGTATATCTAGGATACAGGGTGTTACAGAAAAGACCAAAATACCCTTCCAAAATCCGGATTGGATTTTCCATATCCCAACAGCCCAACTTCTAATGGGCATATCTCACTCAAACAAACTCAGAATCACGCAAACTTGGAGACGTTGGAAAGATAATTCTAAGATATTTCCTACGGTATCTTGAAGCACACCTAACTCATCCTGAGCTTGGAGTTATGTTCATTTGAAGTTGACCAAAAACTCAAACTTAACATAACTTAACCAATTTTCCACATTTTTCATTCTTTCCAAAAATCACTCTTTCTAGTTCTTTCAATTAGCGAGATGTTACATTTATGGTGTTCTTGTTTCATGTTGTTTACTTCATTTTTTAGCCTCGTATTATGTTCTATTTTGGGACATAAGTTTGGGGAGGATAGTAGGACCTTTTGACGGAGTCAATTTCAGATTTTTAGTGTGGGTCCCATATTTCTTATTTTGACTCAAATTTTGATCCATCTTTATTTTATGTTATTTTAGTGTCTTAATTATTATATTAACATTATAATTCTATTATTTATAGTGTGGCAGCATTCAGAGGTTGTTTGGAGGGGAAAAGCTCTGGAGATCTGATATGGAGCGCGCGCATTCAACCTAAAGGTAGGCTACAGTTTTCCTTTCCTTAGATTAAACTTGGTTATGTGAAAGCATGTTGGTTTGTGTGAATTTGGGGTGGGTACCTATTTTATCATTCTAGATTACTTTGAATTCATGCTTTAGACTTTATCGGGTATTTCACAACTAGAAATATGTTGATGGATAATTGTAATTATCCTTACCTTGTGGTATGCCTTCATTGTTGTTATTACTGATTGACTTGATAATGTTTGGCCTTAGTCTAGCCTTAGAATAGTTATTGTCATAGACTTGTGATATTGGAGTCGCTTGGCTTTAATTTTGCTCAAACGTTATTTCGGATGGCTTAGCTCCCTGTATACTAGTATAGCTGACTTGGGTCTAATAGAATAAACCTTAGATTAGGCGTTGAATCATCCTTGTCTACCTTCTATCAACTCTCCCTCTTCCTACAGCCCCATGCTTACGATTGTGATATCGGGCTTTGCTTGATATCTTAGGAGTGGAGTTGGTTCAATCTTGAAGTATTGTACTGATCACCTAGGACTGGACGTCTTTCCACATTGGTTTTGTGATAATGAGTTGATATTAGATCCTTCGGAAGACATTATAGTCGCAGAATTAAAGATCTGGTCATATTGGTCTATATCATCTACTGAGTTGATTTATACTTAATCACAGATTAAAGGTATGGATATTTGATCTTCAACCACAGTCTGTGATTCATGCTCATTATCCTCTATGGAGTTGATATATATCTACTTGTTCTTGGTTATTTGGAGGATGTACATGATTAGAGGTCTGAGCTATGTCCTCTATGGTCCTTTTTGAGAGATCTATTCGTGGTTCGACCTTTTGGCTACACATCCTTTGGTTCTAGAATCACTATGACATGTTCTTAGTAGTTATAGCTATTATGTGTACCCATTGGGAATATGGGGTCCGTTCAAGTTTTTACTTAAATTTTGATCACGAGTATACCTTCTGGTTTTATGGGTCCAAGTTAGATCTTACTAGATGTACTTACTTCTTTTATGTTATTAGTACACTCAGGTGCTTTCTTTTATATTTCCATTCTTTTGACCTCTATTTGTGTTTTATTTTCGCATTTCATATTGCTTTTATCCTCTTACTTAATAGGTCTATGATGCCTACTGAGTACATGTTCTTTTGGTACTCATGCGACACTATGCATTTGTTCTGTGATGTAGGTTCGAGCACTAGCTACCAGCATTGATATTCGATTATGTTGTAGCTTCAGTTCAGAGAAGAGGGTGAGCACATGACGTCCTGGACTTACCTATATCTATCTATACTTTGTTGGCTCGTCTTTTGTATTTTTAGACAAGCCATATAGATTGGGTCCACTTTTGGGACTTGCACTTTTTTATATTGAAGCTCTTACTTGTGGCTTCCAGGTTCCCGAATGGATCTTATTGTATTTATGTTTTGGTTTGCTTATGTCTGTTCTTCTATTTCTGTTGTTATATTACCGTTTCTAATTTGTTTCTACCCTCATATCCATTAGTTGATTTTCTGGGTTATGAATTGACTTAACTACTGGTGGGTTATAGTATGTGTCATCATTACTCGAGAAATCTGGTTGTGACACTTCAATTGAAAATACTGATTGTAAGCTTATCATAGTTGGGAAGTTCATAAAGGGGAAACCAACCATCGAAGAGTTAAGAAAGTTATTTATTAGCCAATTTCATCTACAGGGATCGGTTTAAATATCTTACTTTATTAGAGAACAGAATCATCAATATGCAACTCCTTGTGAAAGTAGAATCGCAACAATCAAAATCCATATCCCTCTACAATTGCTATTTTTCTCTTTACTTCAACACTAAGAAGCTCTCTTTCACAATAAATGCCATGTTTTCCCTTTCCATAGTTATTGACTAACTCGTCATCACATAAATATTACCAGTCTTTCTTCTATGTCAAAAAGTTAGTGAATTAGACGCATACCACAAATCTCTGCCATCTGTTTGAAGATGGATTCAATGTGCCCCTATTAATGTAATCAATATAGTCTTGTTCTAGATTTTACGACTGTGGCAGGTTGTTGGGATGTTGTGGTCGAATAGAAAGGAATAGTTGATGAAAATTCATATAATTGTCCTCAACTTTATTGTTGATTGATATGTCTACCATATCGCGAATAAGTAAAAGTTTGTGCTCCATAGCTAATATTATTAATAGTCTAGGAGTGACCTAGTAAATCATTTGTAAGAAGTGTGCCAAGTCAAACATGAACAAATAAATAGATATGACGATTCAGTTGAACTAATTAAAGAATTTCATTGAAAGTTTTTACCTACCACCCTTTTAACACCTATTAAGGGGTGGAATTCTATATATATAAAGTAATTTATTCAGGACGTGAATGTAGATAGTAGGGTATGGAGGTCGTGAATAAAGATGGACGATTAGTACTTAGTAGGTAGCCAAGCATTGTCATTGGGATAGGCTTGGCGGTAGCTTAAAGCATCACATATCGTAATACTTCCTTTGTCCCTAATTACTTGTCCACTTTTCCTTTTTTACTTGTCCCTTTTTACTTGTCCATTTTGGAAAATCAAGAAAGGACAATTATACATCCATATAATTCATCTTCGCATTAAGCCAACAATATTAACAAACTCAGTGAAGTACCACAACGAGGTATGATGAGGATAGAGTGTACTTAAATCTTACTCCTACCTCGTGGAGGTAGAAAAACTATTTCCGAAAGATCTTCGACTCAAGTAATGCACATCAAAGTAGCTAAAACGAAAACACAAAAGTATAGAGGACATAGCAAATAACAGGGAATGCATAACATAGAATTCCGGCAACATAAAAAAGCATTCCGAAAATAGGAGCGATAACAATAACTAAATAATGTGATGTTTAGTAGGAGTAACGATAATTGTACGGCATGCAACTATGAGCAAAATGCTACTACTATTGGCATATCTAAATCTATGTTTGAAAACAAGTGAATAGAAGTATATAATTGGATACATGTCTACTTTATACAAGTTTAAGTGTCTACTTGTGCACAGCCAAAGTTGGAGGGCATAAATGTGAAATGAGGCCAAGTTAAATGTCATACTTATGTATTACGCTAATTTGAATTGATTCATAAATAGTAAATTAATAAAATTGTCCTTATTTATGGATTTTTAAGGAAAAACAATTAATGTACTCCCTCTCTTTCATACTCATATATATCATACATTTAAATTAGCTAGAGATAAGATATAAAAATACAGTAAAGCTATTGATGGAATTATTCAAAGAAGATGAACCCCTTTAATAGAAAAATACTAATACAATTTATACATGATAAAAATTATTCTAAATATATATATAATACATGTTGGTTCATGTTGAATCTCTTTCAATTCTTCCTTATCTTATTTTCTGCATAAATACATGAGTCAGACAAAGTCATTTTAAGAGAACACAATTTTAGTGAAAAACTTCATAGAAGACCTTCCTCACTTCAGTGAAAACATTCAACCATGTTTTCGTTTCTTGCTTTTCGGGATTGGACTCATCAGGCTTTTCTATTCAAATTCCTTCTCTCATGGTATCATTTCATTTTCACTATAAATCATGATTCGATACTCCCAAATGAAATCATAACAAACATTATCTTAAGGCTTCCCACAAAGTCTCTATTGAAATGTATGTCTGTTTCGAAATCATGGCATCAACTAATATCTAGCCCTCATTTTGTCAACACCCATCTCAAATTAAAAGGAAATCTTAGAGTTGTATTTCCAGGCAGTGAAAAATACAATTTTTGTTCACCCCCACACCTCTTTAACAAATAACAACTCACTCATGAGCTACTTCACATAGATCCACCCGCTTTATCATCTCTTTTTGTGGGTTATGCCAATGGGATGATTTTTCTTTGCAATCATGAAAGGAAAATGTGTATATGGAATCCCACCATTAGCAAGTCAATGAAATTACTTAATTCTCCTTGGCGTACCTTTTTTAATACTAAATATAGTTTTGGATACAATGACTCACGTGGCGATTATAAAGCTTTATTTATTGATCATTATCATGATTTTAACAATGGTGAGGTGTACATCGTGAGGATTGTCGTCAATATTTATAGTTTGAGGAATGATTCTTGGAAAACACTCCATGACCAACTTCAGGGATCTTTCTAATAAATCATTCAGGTAAATTTGTCAATGGGATGCTTTATTGGATAGCATCCACGGGTATTGATGATGATGATGCACGCAACATCATTTCTTTTGATGTAGCAAACGAGACATGGGGAAGCTTGGAGATTCCCATTCGTGGAGAAAACCATTCTAATATCAAACTGGGAGTAGTGCGAAGTGACCTTGATGTGCTTTATACTTGTCGTATATGTGCTACTACTTCTGATGTTTGGATTTTGAAAGACTGCAGAGGTAATATGTCATGGACAAATTGGTTCACCATCGAATACCCTAAATATGTTGTGCTATATATGTTTTCTTCACCCAATTTCACATTTTCTATACACCTTCGCCAGTCAAATAAGGGGGACATTTTACTTTCGATTTGGGGATTAATCATGTTATTGATGGTTCAACTAAAAAACTAGAACACATTGTTGTTGTTGGGGGATACAATCCTGCATAAACCTATGCAGAAAGCATCGTTAATCCCCTAATGATATCCGGTAAGAATTCTGTTTAGTTTTGTTGGTATGCTCCTTTTGCACTTCTTTTTCTGTCAAATATAGGATGAGACATTAAATATGTTTTTCTTGTAGTTCTTGTAATCATTTCTCCTTATTATTATTCTAGTTTACACATACGTGTGTTGTGCGTAGTCCTTTATCGTCAATTATTATAGTACTGTTTGCATTCTAAAGCAATAAATCATTAACAATATACATGTTTCGAAAGCATTTTTGTTGAATTATTGATGGATAAAAAATGTACAAAGATAATTTTTCATTAGAGATAGATCTCGATTTAGAAATACGTTGATATGGTCTGCTACATCTTTCACCAATTCGTGTGAGTGTGAGTATATAGCATCCTTTAATCCTCGTGTAGGATGAAGAATTGTTCCGAATGATACTCGACTCAAGGAATGCACATTAAAGAAGTTGAAAGGAAAACATAGAAGTAAAGAAGAAATCAAATAACAAGGAAAGCATAACATAGCAGTAAGAAAACAAGAGCAATAACAAATATTTTATTTATTTTCTCTTGAATTTTCTTGTTTAAATTCAGGGTTTCAATATGGCCTCATCTCACTACAATATGTTTATTGTGAATCCACACATGGAGACACAATAACAAGAATATAGTATGCTAAGATGATGAACTCGTAGGTGAAGTCTAGTTCCACCCTTACCTCTACAACTATATCATGTTATATATGATAAGAAAATCAACTTCTTGTTGATTATAATAAATGAGATTATTTTCTCAGCTTGTAATTTAATTTAATAAATGATATTTACACACAGGTATGTCAGATATGGGTCAGTTCAAGTTCTTTTCTTTTGTGCATATGCATACATTGCAATTTTGTTTCCTTAATCTCACATTCTCATTCAAATTGTTAGTATTTTCATCACAATGTTTGTCAGAGTAAAAAACATTCGACAATTAATTCACCAAAGAAGTAAAAACAAAGACAAAAATTGTCACAAAGAGAAATTAACAGTTTAAGACAACAATTTACATCATCTAGCTTGAACTTTGAAAAAATAATATACTCCATGACTTTTGTTACATGTAAAAAGTGACAACATAAAAGGAGGAATGCTTATAAGGCTACATACAGTACAAGAAAATATGATTAGAGATTTATAGATATTCAGCGTTTACTTCAATGGTTGTTGTGGCATCATTATAAACGACGTTAGTGAATGTTCCAGTCAGAAATAAAGTAGGAACCAATACCAATTTGTGTACAAAAGTGGAAAATAATTATCGTTTGACAATATATAGATCATGCACTTCACTTAAAAAATGGCACGTGACTTTAAAAATATGAAATAGGGTAAAATATACCCATGTATTATTAGAATTACCTTCAATATGTTTTTTGTTATAACTTCGTCCAAATATGTCTCTCTCATTATACTTTGACAGAAATTTATCCTTAATTCTGATGGAAGGACACATATCAAGTTTAAAATCAAATGACACATCCCCAATTATAATGTCAAGCCCCGAGGCTACCCCCTTGATGTAACACGGAACCTGGGATCACGAATGACCCCAAGCTAACCCTGAGTCTGGCATATCATAAGCATACTATAAAAGTTACTGAGTAAAACATGTACTATGCGGAAGCTAAAACAGTGGATATCTAAAAATGGGGAAATCCCAACTAGTCTGAATATACAAAAAAAAAAGTATAGTGATAACTGAAACAACCACTTAACAAATCAAGCTGAATCTACTACTATGTCTGAAAAGGTTATAACTGAGTTGAGTTGTTGGGACATGCCCCCAACTAACTCTAACAAAATTGAAAACTTAAAGTAAAGACTAAAATGAAAGCATGTCTATTGTCCTCGAAATATGAGGACTCACCACTAAAGCTACTGAATGCGGACTTAGAATCATTTATGCATCATTTGGATGCTGAGTACCTGAACCTACATCATGAAAGGATGTAATGTAGAGTATGCGTTAGTACTTGGAACGTATAGAGCATGCAGGATATAGACACTAAGCTGAATAAATATATATGAGTTGAACAAAGCATAACTGAGCAATGACATAATTAATTTGAGTATAAATAATGAAACATAACTGAAAAGCTAAGCTAAATGTAATGACCAAGTACTAATCATGAATATAAAATGTTGAATTGTATACTGTATTAAATGCTGAAAACCTAGTCAAATGCACTAAGAGTCTGACTGTGGGAGCTACTATTAACCGACATAAACCATGTGAGCTAAATGTGGAGTCTGATGTATACGCCTCATCGAGAGGACACAATATACCTTGCCAGGGGTTTAAAGGAATGACTGTGGAGTGATCACTAAATTTGATGCCCAACAGATAAGACTTATAATCCTACGGGGGCACGTAGTTCTGGGACTATGAGGGTACGCTGAACCCTAGTCCAACTCGGTACTAAGTCTACTCCCACCTGAATATGTATATGACTGAAATGTAACTGGAATACTGAATAACTCAAAATACTGACATACTAACTGAGAATGCAACGTTTCTATACTGATAATGTGACATTCAAATTCTGAAGCATGATAATCTATATAACTGACCTAGCAAGTGTAATTCATGAACTAAGAGAATCTACACAAACTAGGGTTATGAGTTTCATACAAGGAATTAAATAACGTTCCCAAGAAAAACATGATATTTAGACTATGGATTATATAGGAGCTGAAATCACAACAAATTCCCACGATTTTAAAAACCCTAGGAACCCACTAGTGAAATCCCACATACCTGGTGACAAAATCTATGGAGAAATCCTTTGGATTTCGGGGCTGAAACTTGAAGAACAATGTTGCTTGTTCTTGAAAGAAACTGGCGCCTCTCTCTCTTTTTCGTTCTAATTTGGATGAATTTTGGAGAATGAGGGTTATAGGTATGTCTGAGTAGGTTATCAAACTTATTCTAAGTAAAACGACATAGTTTAGGCATCAAACGATGTAGTTTAAGTGCCCCCAACACATAGGGAAAAGACCAAAATGACCCTGACTTAAAAGCTGATGAAGGCCATCCATGGAGGGACCGACGGACCGTCGTTTGGACTACCAACCGTCGATTGGGGTAATGGTTCGTGGTCTACCCGATAGGGCTTCACTAAAACGAACATAACTCTTTACTCCGAGCTTGGATTTTAGCAAACTCGGTGGCGTTGGAAAGAGGATTCAATTATCTTTAATTTGATAGGTCATCGGTCACATAATTCATGTTGCGCTCAAATATATGACCGTTTGAAGTTGACTTAACAACCATTTTCCTCTAAATAAGTGCGGACCCTCACCTACGGTCCGTAGGTCCAACTACGGACCATGCTTTTTCACGACCCAGCCAATAGTGATTGGCACCCACACTAACCCTCAGGTGGGAGACCTATTAATACAACCCAAACTAACAACTCAACCAAAATACTAAAGCATTTAAGTTACGAAAGCACGTTAAATGCGAAGGAAAGGAATAGAAAGTTCCCATAAACTCCAAAGCAATAGTCTAACAACTAAACAAATGAGGAAAACACCTAGAACCCGAAAGTCAACGTACCAAAACATCTAAAGTTCAACCATAAATCTGAACAAGAAGGGATACAACCCCAAACTAAACATAAGACTAACTAAAGAACTAGTCTAATTCCGAAATGTGGACATAGACAGAAAGAGAACTCATGGAAGCCCGAAAGAACTAGCTCACCCTTGAATTAGAACGACGACCACTGATCTTCTAAGCAAGGTCTGTCAATAGTCGCCTGAAGATGCCTTGTACTCAACAAAGAAAGATCAAGTGCAATATCAGTACATAACCACAGTGTACTGGTAGGATCACGCGGTTATCCCACAAGTACAACATACATAAGCCATTACAACAATATAACCACATGCATATACCAAATATGTATAATATCAACAGCATTCAAGAACAACGGAGCATTTCACAAGTCTCAATTATACAGTTATGTCAATTTAATGGTCCTCTCATTGAAGCCAAACCCAAACTGTTAGCATACCAAAATGTGGTACCCGATCCAATGATTATGCTGGAACGTGGCAACCGATCCCATAATTATGCAGGAACTAGGCAACCGATCCAAGTTAGTGTGTCAGAATGCAACACCCGATCCATTCAACAAGCCACAATCACATTCATAAAGTGCATTCACATAATCATACAATAAAATCATGATTCATGGCATTCATCATTCATCTATCCTCATTTACAATTAATGTGATCAATAATGCAACATTCGCATACATACATTTATCATAATAAAGCCAGAACAAACATAAAGCACACAATCATAGAATCACAACCATCACCTACCTCGAAACAAGCTTGAATCCCCTAAGAAACTTGATTCTTCCATTTCCAGATTCGCTCCACTTGTTCTTGGTATACAAATGATCAATATAACACGAGAATCAAAAAACAATAACTAATTACCCGAATTACTAACAATCCTATAAAACCCTACATCATACCCATGATCCCCATACCCAGATTAGGGCTCTCTCCACCATAATTTCCAGAACAAAACCCTTCCCCCACGATAATTACCCATTAGATTACGTTCTACGGATCGAAAACTAGATTCGGGGAGTTAAAATCTTACCTTTAGCCTCAAGAATGGTGAAAAAGCATCAAGAAAACCCCTGATTTCGTTCCTTAGCTCTCAAGTTCAAAAATTGTAGAATAAAATGATTTTGGGGTTTATTTTCGACTTAAAGTCACGACTGTCCCACCACAGCGGTACTCACCCCGCTACAGCGACCCTGCCCTTGCGGGAATATATCTGCCTTAACGGCTTGCACAGGACCAGTGAGTTTATTTAAGAATTCCAAACTCCCATTACACAACACACCTTCATCCCATGATACTCAGAGAATACCAACTCATGCTAAGATCAATTCCAGGAGTTCTACTCGCCTGAATTCAATTCGAGTCATACGGGTTCCTTAACGTCTTAGCTATCCACTCATATGATCAAATTCATAATTAAATCACCCATTTTTTACCAAATTTCCCTGACTTTAATGACTTCGATTCCGTCCAAATCAGGACTAGGTTGGGAAACTCAAGATACTATGAAAAACTTTTTTCCGTCCAAAACAATTTTCCTCGTTGACTTTTCTATAACGACGAGAATAGGCCCTTACAATAGATACCAATTTACCCATCACTTGTCCCAGAGTGATAAACTTAGGGAAAACGGGCTAAGGAAATAATAGAGTAATACCTGAATCGACGAACAACTGGGGATACTCGTCTCGCATGTCCTTCTCGGTTTCCCAAGTCGCTTCCTCAACTGGATGATGCTTCCATTGAACTTTCACGGACTTAATCGCATTGGTCCTCAGTTTATGCACATCACGATCAAGAATTGCAACCGGTTCCTCCTCATATTGGAGGTCTAGTCCCAGCCTATGATGTAATCCCCGTCACCATGATATCTCTTCAACATGGACACATGAAATACCGGATGAACTACAGATAGATTAAGAGGTAAAGCCAATCTATAAGCCATTGTCCCTACACATTCAAGAACCTCAAAGGGACCAATGTATCGCGGACTTAGCTTGCCCTTCTTGCCAAATCTCATCACCCCTTTCATGGGTGATACCTTAAGAAGAACATTCTCACCAGTCTAAAATGCCATATCTCTTACCTTATGGTCTGCATACTTTTTCTGTCTACTTTGGGCTGCTAAAAGCTTAGCTTGAATACTCCTCACCTTATCTTGATCATCTTTCACTAAATCAACCCCCCAAAGGTTTCACATCTCCAGCCTCGAACCATCATATGGGAGATCTACATCCCCTCCCATACAGTGCCTCAAACGGTGCCATATCTATGCTAGAGTGATAACTATTACTATAGGAGAACTCACACAAAGGTAAGAACTTATCCCAATGCCCTCTAAAATCAATCACATATGCCGCAACATGTCTTATAACACTTGAATAGTCCTCTTTATATGTCCGTCTGTGGATGGAAGGCGGTACTAAAAGTGAGTTGGGTGCCCAATTCATCATGCAATTTCCTCCAAAACTTGGATGTGAATTGGGTACCACGGTCTGAGATGATAGAGACAGACACCCTATGCAACTTCACTATCTCTTTCACACACACCTTATCCAATTGTTCAGCATTATAATCTATTCTTACCAGAATAAAATGGGCTGACTTAGTCAATATGTCAACCACTATCCAAATAGAGTCAAACTTCCCCAAAGTCTTGGGAAGACCAACTATGAAATCCACAAATATCATTTCCCACTTCCATTCCAGAATTGGAATTCTCTAAATCAAACATGTAGGCCTTTGGTGTTCATACTTCACTTGTTGGTAAATTTGACACTCAGCCACAAACCTAGCCACCAATAAATTCGCTTTAAATCTCGGTACATCTTGGTCACACCCGAATGAATGGAATATCGTGAACCATGAGATTCAGTCAACAATTTTTGAATCAAGTCATCAACTCGAGGAACACAAATCCTTCCTTTAAAATTGGGCACACCCTCCGCTTCAAGAGTGGTCTCTTGTGCCTTACCAATCGCAGTCTTCTTCTTAAGATCATTCAAATTTTTGTAATGAATGTGGCCCTCACTTCAATGCTAGCTAACACCCCACCTCTTTCTGAGATGCCCAACTGCATGATTTAGACTCCAAGGTCTGGATTTCCTTAGCCAAGGGTCGCTTGGATACACTCAAGCAAGCTAAACTACCCATACTCACCACTTTTCGATTCAAAGCATCTACCACCACATTAGCCTTGCCCGGATGGTATTGAATGGTCACATCATAATCCTTAACTAACTCCATCCACCTTCTCTGTCTCAAATTCAGATCATTTTGAGTGAACACGTGTTGAAAACAATGATGATCAGTAAACACCTCACACTTAACATCATAAAGTTAGCGTCGCCAGATCTTAAGAGCAAATACTACCGCTGCCAACTCCAAATCATGTGTTGGATAATTCCTCTCACGCACCTTCAATTGACGTGATACATAAGCTATAACATTCTTATCATGCATCAACACCGCACCCAAACCCGAATGTGAAGCATCACAATCAACAATAAAAAATCTTTACCCTCAACCAGTAATGCTAGAATAGGTGCGATAGTCAAAAGAGTCTTGAGCTTTTGGAAGCTCTCCTCACCCAGAACAATACGAAGATGGACGGCATGTTCTTCCTCACTTTTCGAATAGACCAAAATATCGTCAATAAAGACTATGATGAAAGAATCAAGAAATGGCTTGAACACGCCATTCATTGAACTCATGAAAGTTGCAGGCGCATTAGTCAAATCAAAAGACATAACCAAAAAATTCATAGTGCCCATAGCAGGTTCTAAACGTCGTCTTTGGCACATCCTCATGCCTAATTTTCAACTGATGGTAGCCAGACCTTAGATCAATCTTGGAGAAAACTGATGCACCTTGCAATTGGTCAAAAAGATCATATATTCGAGGCAAAGGATACTTGTTTCGAATGGTGACCCTATTTAATTGTCGGTAATCTATACACATCATCATACTACCATCCTTCTTCTTAACAAACAAAACTAGAGCACCCCATGGGGAAGCACTAGGACGAATAAATCCCTTATCAAGAAGCTCTTGGATTTGAGCCTTAAGCTCTCTTAATTCCGCCAGAGCCATGCGATAATGGGACGAGTATCAGGTTCTAAATCAATGCAGAAATCTATATCTTTATCCGGAGGCATACCAGGAAAATCATTAGGAACACTTCTCTGAATTCTGACACCACAGGGATAGACTCAATGGATGGACACTCAACCTCCACATCCTGAATATGAGCCAAATAAGTCAAACACCCCTGCCCTACCAGTTTCCTAGCCCGAATGGAAGATATGATCTTAGCTTGCTTAGGCTTGTACACTCCTTCCCACTCTAACTTTTCCCTTCCTGGAATTTCTAGAGTTACAGACTTAGTATTACAATTAAGCACATCATAATAGGGGGACAACCAACATGCCTAAGATTATATCAAAATCAGTCATATCCAAAATCAACAAATCAACCCAAGTCTGAAAACCCATAAATAAAATAGGATAAGCACGATAGACATGGGTGACTATGACACACTTTCCAACTAGGGTAGAAACATGGATGGGGGCATCAAGTATATCACAAATCATAGCAAATTCTGAGGTAAATTGCACGGATATATAAGAATAAGTAGAACCCGAATCAAATAACACATTAGCTATCCGATCACAGATAAGAATAGTGCATGTGATCACTGCGTCAAATGCCTCTGCCTTATTCTTGCCCAAAAGGCATAACACTGAGGCCTATCATCTTGACGGGCAACTTTCCTGCCTGGATGCACTGTACCTCTGCCTGCATCACCATTTCCTCAACCCCCACAGACTCGATGATTACCTCTTCACCCACCTTGTGGACGTCCCTGACCATTATTACCATTTCCTGTGGGTACTACTGCTCTAAACTGTTGTTGTGCGGAATCCAACATGCACAGGTGGGGATAATCTCTTCTCATATGCCCAGGTTCTCCACAGTTGTAACATGTACGATCAAAAGATTGCCTGCTACCCACCGAAGGTGTGACTCCCTGGCTATCCTGAATCAAATTATGAGGTGGAGTTCCCGAGTAATTACCTATAGAGGTGGGCATAGCGGATTGAATTGGTCTGGCTGCAAGTGTTGGCCTCCCTGACCCCTTGGAGTAAGAACCTTGAAAGTTACCCGAGTTCTTGGCCCTTTTAGCTAATGTCTTAGCCTGACCGTCTCGCCTCACCCCGTCCACTTTCTTAACAAAGTTTGTTACCTCATTAAATCTCCTCCCTGCAGAGGTCATATGAAAAGATAATATCTGCAACTCAGAGTTTAGTCCCCTAATAAATAAATGGATTTTCTCCTCCTTAATAGTCAACAATTGAGTAGCATATCTAGACAAAGCATGGAACTTGGCCTCATAAGCAGCCACAGATATACCACATTGCTCCAAAGACATGAACTCATCCTTCTTGCGATCTCTCAAAGTCCTAGGCACATATTTCTCTAAAAACAGAGCATGAAATTGGGTCCAAGTAAGTGGAGGTAAAACTGAAGATCTGCATTATACATAAGCTCTCCACTGCTTAGCCTCACCGTGAAGTTGAAAAGTCACGAACTCAACCCCATGTTGATGGACAATTCCCAACTCATGAAGCCTCTCATAGCAATCTAGGATGAACTCATATGCACCCTCACTCTCAGAACCATGGAACACAGGCGGTTTCAACTACAGGAATTTAGTCAACATCACATGTTCATTACCAGTCATAACAGGACCCAACAAAGGGCGGAAGAAAGCATCATTACCTATAGTCCCACCCACATTGGGCGTAGTGATAGAAACAGGAGGATTGGCGGGAGCCTAAGTTGCTTGAACAGAGGGAAGCACTCCAAGACCAACCAATCCTTTCAAGAACGACATAATCTATTGAGCTAACACTGGTCCAAAGGAGGACTACATGTAGTCTCAACTTGCACCTCTTTCTCTTGTGCAACATTCTCCTCATTCTCAACTTTCATATTCTCCTCTACCTCTTCATGGTGTGCAGAAGGGTCCTCATTTCTTGGAGCATCTCTAATCGGTGCTCAATTCCTAGTAAGCGCCACCCTTCCTCGGCCTCTACCCCTAACTCTTCATCTACCCCTACATCAATCGTGACCTCTCGCTTTAGATTCCTCAGTTGGAGCATTGACTACGGGCGTCTGAACCTAGTATTAACCATTTGCAGACAGAAAAGTGAAGGAGGTTAGAAACCAATTTGAATCACCACATACCAATTGGATTCAACTTATAGCACGAAAGGAGACAAAAGAAAGTAGAGAGATTTCCTAAAGTCATGTAGCCTCTTGAAGAAAAGTACAGACATCTCTATACCGTTCCACAAGACTCTACTAGACTCGTTTTGGTACATCGAGATCAACGAACCTAGGCTCTGACACCATCTTTGTCATGACCCAGACCATCGTGATTGGCACCCACACTAACAACTCAACAAAAACACTAAGGCATTTAAGTTACGGAAGTAAGTTTAATGCTAAGGAAAGGAATAGGGAGTTCCCATAAATTCCAAAACAATAGTCTAACAACTAAACAAATGCAGAAAACACCTAGAACCTGAAAGTCAGCGTACCAAAACATCTAAAGTTCAACCATAAGTCTAAACAAGAAGGGATACAACCCCAAACTAAACATAAGACTGACTAAAGAACTAGTATAAGTCTGAAATATGGACATCAACAGAAAGAGAACTCATGGAAACCCGGAGAACTAGCTCACCCTTAAATTCGAACGACGATCACTGATCTTCTAAGCAAGGTCTGTCAATAGCCGCCTGAAGATGCCTTGTACTCAACAAAGAAAGAGCAAGTGCAGTATCAGTACATAACCACAGTGCACTGGTAGGATCACACAGCTATCCTATAAGTGCAACATACATAAGCCATTACAAAAATATAACCACATGCATATACCGAATATATACAATATCAACAACATTCAAGAACAACGGAGCATTTCAAAAGTCTCAATTATACAGTTATGTCAAGTCAATGGTCCCCTCATGGAACCCAAAACCAAACTATTAGCATATCGGAACGTGGTACTCGATCCAATGATTATGTCGGAACGTAGCAACAATCCTATAATTATGCCAGAACGTGGCAACCAATCCAAGTTAGTGTGCCGGAATGCAACACCCGATCCACTCAACAAGCCACAATCACAATCACAAAGTACATTCACATAATCATACAATAAAGTCATGATTCACGGTATTCATCATTCATATATCCTTATTTACACTTAATGTGATCAATAATGCAATATTTACATACTTACATGTATCATAATGAAGCAAAAACAAACATACATCACACAATCATAGAATCACAACCATCACCTACCTCAAAACAAGCTTGAATCCCCTAAGAAACTTGATTTTTCCCTTTTCGGATTCGTTCTACTTGTTCTTAGTCTACAAACGTTCAATATAACACAGGAATCAATAAATAATAACTAATTACCTGAATTACTAACAATTCTATCAACTCTAGATCATACCCATGATCCCCATACCCAGATTAGGGCTTTCTCCACCATAATTTTAGATCAAAATCCTTCCCTATCGTAATTACCCATTAGATTACATTCTACGGATTGGGGGAGTTAAAATCTTACCTTTATCCTCAAGAATGGTGAAAACCCATCAAGAAAACCCCTGGGTTCGTTCTTTAGCTCTCAAGTTTGAAAATTTTAGAATAAAATGAGTTTGGGGTTTATTTTTTACTTTAAGTCGCGACTGTCCCGCCACAACTGTACTCAGCCCGATATAGCGACCCCGCCCTAGCGGGAATAATCATGCCTTAGCGGCTTGCATGGGACCAGTGAGTCGATTTAAGAATTCCAAACTCCTATTTCACAACACACCTTCATCCCATGACACTCAGAAAATACCCGTGCTACGATCAATTACGGGGTTCTACTAGCCCAAATTTAATTCCGTAAATTCGTATGAGTTCCTTAACGTCTTAGTTATCTACTCATGTGATCAAATTTATAATTGGATCACCCAATTGTTACCAAATTTCCCTAGACTTTAATGACTCCAATTTCATCCAAATCTAGACTAGGTTGGGAAATCTCAAGATACTACAAAAAGGTTTTTCGGCCAAAAAACTTTTGTCGTTGGCTTTTCTATAACGACGAGAATAGGTCGTTATAGTACTGGTCGACCGTGGGTGGGATCAGAGACCACTGAGTCTGGGACCCCAATGACGGACCCCTATGGTCCTTGGTTCTACCTACGATCTGTGGGTGGTTCCGTTGGTACTCGCACCAGTTTTTCTGCAAACTAGGATTTTCTATCTTCTCGAATAAAAGGTGTTACATATAGACACCTGATTTTTTTTTAGAAAACTCACCCATTTAACCTGATCTTATAATAATATTTTCATCCTCTTCTCTTTTCAATAGACAAAACTTTAAAGCTTGTTCTTCCACATTAAGGAGGAATATATTGACCCCATATTTTATGAAATACAAGATGCTTATTGAATGACCTTCGATTTACACCCATTATCTCAAGTTTTGGATCGAATTAATCTATTGATCTCAATCGCAACCATTTCTAGAACATGTACACCGTAGTCTTAGCCAAATAATTTTCACCATGTGAAGCATTGGTGAACAGTCTTCGCCAACAAACAAGCACCATGAGAAGCAGTTGATCGCGACTTGTTGTAACCAGCTGAGGATGAAGATGAGATCAACGACTACAATTCGATTTTCAAAATTGGATGGATAAATCAGCTAATCATGAGTGAAAACTTATCTTCTTCAAAATTGTCCTTAATAGGCATAGCCTATTGTCTTCTTTGAGATTTACTTGTCTAAATCAAATTCTTTCCATGAGATTCTTCCCTTCGTTTGCTTCTTCCTTTCAAGAGTGGTAGAGATATGTGTTTAAAAGACTGAACATACGAGCTTGTAATTCGATAACAAAATTATTATGTTGATTATTAGAAAAGAGAAATATATATGCGATATGAAAATTTTATATGAGTACTCAAAGAACAGAGAACAAAAGAATATATACATTACAACTTTTAAGTTAGTCCAAATTCAGTAAGAAAAACTATTAGATTCTTGAATACTTTAAAATTACTAAATGAATATTGAAAAGGTAAGGGCATGAAGAATGCAGTACAATTGCATTCCCTTTTCATATTGCGAAGAAGACTTTATAAGTTATGAGTGATTTTTTTGTTCTATACACGTCTAGATGCGGAAGAAGAAAATAATAATGTGTAAAAAAAATATATTTTTAGTGTTCCATGCAATAAAGTGATTCAAGAATTAATTTAAATTGGAGGTTTGAATTACAATTGTGATATTCTTGAATTCCGTTGTTAGAATTCATATATATCTCTCTGCATGAACTCATCGCCCCACAAATATGCTTACTGCAAATCATCGTATAGAGAAACAATAATGAATATAGGGTTTCCTCGTACGAGTGAACAACCAAATTCAATTGAAATGAAATCTTAAAGAAAAATTAATGTAATTACGAAGGAATCACAAACAGTTGGAAAATAGTACATCAGGTTCACTTTTGTTGATAAAGTATATATACACACAAAAGAGCCTTTTTATTAAAGGCAAGGAGCGAGGGAGACACAATTAGAAATTGGGTAACACAACACATTAGTTTCAAGTACAAAGGCAACGAGGGGTGCTAACTCAACAATCCAACCGTTGTACATTATACATTAAAAGAGTTTTAAGTTTTATGTTCTAAAACTACAGAAAATAACTATAAAAAAATATTTGCTCGAGGTAGGTTACTTAAAAGGTCATCGTAGGTATTTATGATAGATGCTAATTGGTAATCTAGTGCAAATTGTTAACTAACATGTCGTCATAGATTAAATTACGTTAAAAGTGTAAGCAGTGCATTTACATTGTTGATATAGATAAATTAAAACAGTTTCAAAATCACCACGACAACGAAGTGCCGAAGGACCACTATTGACTCCCGAGGAGAGGGATTGGGTGGCTACACGTAGTTTAACAATTTTTATTTTTATTTTTAAAAAAAAAGATTAAGGTTTATAGAAAATCATTTAAACTATAATAAAACAGAAGAACAACATTTAGTCAATGATTAATATCATTTTGATACTAAATATAACAGATACAATAAGCAAAACACTAGATCTAGTAAACATCAAACAAGAAATGGCAACTGTAATTAGCACCGGTGGAGACATCCAATCATACTAATACATAAATCAAAATAGGATACAAAGGTCATTCAATAAATAACAAAATCAGAGATGTCAATGCTTCATTGTTTCGATCCATTGAATCGAAGTTCAGATTAGTCATACACATTAGCTTTGACTTACTGAAAGTTCAAGAATACCTAATAAGTTAATAAACCGCATCAATTATTTTTCACAATTATTAATTACTTTTTATTTAGCGCATATGCATACATAGTGAAGAACAGAAGTTTGCAGTTATACTTCTTGTTGATTATAATAAATATGAGATTATTTATTCATTTTGTAATTTAATATAATAGAGCCCCAATCAAACATGGGTTAGTCCAAGTCCTTTTCTTTTGTGAATATGCTTACATTGCAATTTTGTTTCCTTAATCTCTTGTTCTCGATCAAATTGTTAGTGTTTCATCACATTGTTTGTTAGAGTGGATCAAAATTCGATAATTAATTCACAAAAGAAGTAAAAAAGAAAGAAAAAGATCGTCACAAAGAGAAATTAACAGTCTAAGATAAAATTTTACATCATCTAGCTTGAACTTTGAAAAAATAACATACTACAACATAGTATTCCATAACTTTTGTTACATGTAAATAGTGACAACATAAAAAGGAGGAATGCTTATAAGGCTACACACAATACAAGAAAATATGATTAGAGATTCATAGATATCCATTGTTTACTTCAATGGTTGTTGTGGCATCCTATGTAGATAGTTGCAGGAACACCAACGCTTCAACAACAACATACCCATTGTAGTCCCAAAAAAGGTGTCTAAAAAGTCTTAACATTCTTTTCACGCACCGAGGCTATCCCCTTGACGTAAACATGGGACCTAGGATCACAAGTGACTCCAAGCTAACCCTGAAGCTGCATATCATAAGCATACTAAAACCAACTAAACTACTGAATAAAAGATACTATGTGAAAGCTAAAACATGAGATAACTGAAAGATGGGGAATACCCAATACTGATCTAAATATATATAAATAATATCTAAGAGTTAGTGATACTAAAAAATCACTCAAAAACTAAAGTTAAGTCTAACACTATGTCTGAAAAAGTCTCTACTTACTAGAGTTGTTGGGACATGCCCCTAGCTAACTCTAGCAAAACTAAAACTGAAATAAAAGACTGAAAGGGAAAACATGTTGTCACGCTCCGAGCCTACACCCTGGACGTGGCCGGCACTCGGAGACCATTGTTGGCCCCAAGCGAACCCTTGGCCTGGTTACTTAACTCAGCGGAAGACTTAACTCAACACAATATAAGTTCATAAAACAACTTAAAAGATAAAATCTGGCCAAAATGGCAACTTATGTCTCAAAATAGAATATCTGAAAATACATAGATGAGAGACTCAACTACTGTCTGACTATCTATGAAGCCTCTATAATACTGATATGGATGTTGGGATAGACCCCCACAACATCCTAATAAAGAAAAACTAGGAAAGCGAATAAAAGAGTCCTCCAAAATGCAAGGAGGCTCGCTACTGACTCTGGAGTGCTCGACTAGATCAACGGCGCGCTGGATGTTGATCATGGTTACCTGTGTCTGCATCATAACAAGATGCAAGCCAACTGGCATCAATACATTAAATGTACGAGTATGCGAGTTGGAATGCTAAACGACAACTTAAGCTTGAAAGAGTAAAATGGAACACATACCTTGGCTTTGTACAACTCATGAATACTTAACTAAACACATTTCATTATAAAGCAGTTTTAAAACAAATGCAATATAAAGAAAAGGAAAAATGTTTAAAACATGACGTCAAAATCATAATATTATAAAAACATACCATGCTCTCTCTCAAAGTCTACTTGTGCAATGCATGAATGAAGTCCCATACCCCCATTCATACTAAGCAGAACCCTTTGAGGAACCATGCAATTACTACTGTGGGGGTTTCTCTAACCGACAACCACCACTATGAGCCTAAGTGGTGATACAACATTTTTACCATCACGCTGCCAGACTGTCCTATACTTTGCCGTGATATAGAACTACTTAACTTAGTGGATCCACTAGTCTATTCTAAAAGCATCTTAAGGAGTCATCTAAAAAGTATCATCCTTTACTACCCATGATGGCTACATGGTTTATGGAGACTTGAGTTAATATGAACTCGCATCCCCATATCGGTGCTCAATACTACTCCCAAAAATATACTTAGCTCATATGTTTTAAAAAAATTTCTTTCTTTGGGTTGAGATAATTACTCAAAACTTAGCTTAAAAGCCCTTTTTGGAATCGATGTTCCCTTTCTTGCTTAAATGTGAAACATTTATAAACTCTTTGGGAATACTTAATTCCCTAATAGCTTTTTAAGAAATGAACTAAACTCTTTACTCTTTGCTTAACTTGAAAACTAGAGTCTAAAAATGAAGTTTAAACGTTTGTTAAAGACTCTTGAAAACTTTAAGAAACTTTGCTTTGACTTGCTTCTTAACTTCTAGACTTGACTCTTAACTTCTTTGACTTTGATCCTAACTTTCCTTGAATTGAATTATGGATTCAAGGTTCATGGTCTCATGTATATGGATGATTTCATGATGTTTAGATGTACTTTAGAGTGTTGGAATCTACTAGAAAATATAGGTACATCGCTTAGGAACAAGTACTAAAAGGTGGGGAACGAATGGGGAGAACTGGCGTCCCTGGCGCTCTGAGAGGCGCGGGGCGCCAGCCCTCAAACTTCAGAGAAGCCTGACTGGCGCTATGGCTGGCGCGACATGCCAGAGGCCAAACTTCAGAGAAGTTTTTATGGTGCTCTGGCAAGCGCGACTCCCCAAGCCCTTGCCCAGAAATCTCCGACTTTTCTCCTTCGTTTTTCGTCTCTAAACCCTCCAATCTTCCCTAGTTATCTCCCCAACCACTTAGGGTCATTATTACCCTCAATATACAACCAATCTAACTCGAAAAACAACCCGGAAAACATGAATCAACTCACCCCCAAGCATCAATAACTCAACCAACAAGAATTCTACAATTTCTTCTTCAAGAACCTTACTTCTTCAACATGTAAACAACTCAAAATCAATGGACTGAAACAATTTGGTGTGTGGGTGAACTAACTGAACACGAAAAGATCTCACATACCTTGTAGGGATCACCCCCGATGAATTTCACTCGCAAAGCTTGAACGTTCTTGGCAATTTCTTGATTTCTCTCCTCTTTTCTCTTCTTTCTTCTCCTCTCCAATATACATTGTCAGGGGTATAAATGCATGACTCACGTGATCACTAAATATGACGCCCACAGAGGGGACTTACACACCTACGGGGGCACGTAGTTCTAGGACTACGAGGGTATGTTGAACCCTAGTCCAACTCGGTGCTAAGCCTACTCCCAACTGGAAATGTGTATGACACAACATAACTAAAATACTGGATAGCTCAATATTCTGACATGCAAATCTGAGAATGCAACATTTATGTACTGACAATGAAACATTTGAAACTGGAGCATGTATATCTGTTTAATTGACCTAGCAAGTGTAATTCATGAACTAAATGAATCTACACAACTAGGGTTCTGAGTTTGATGCAAGGAACTAACCAATGATTTCATGAAAACATGATAAATTGATTATGAATACTATAACAGCTACACCACAATCAATATCTACGGTTTTAGGAACCATAGGTCTAAACAAGATATATTAATAAAGAATCTGACTGAATTATAGGGACCTAGTGGACAAAAGGAACCCACTAGTGAAATCCCACATACCTAGTGACGAAATATACGGAGAATTCCTTCGATTTTGGGGTTGAAACTGAAGAAAAACTGTTGCGTGTTCTTGAGAAAGCTATTGCCTCTTTTCTCTTTTTTTTCATTCTAAGCTTGGTGAACTTTGGAGAATAATCATTCTGGGTAAGTTCTGACTAAGTTACTAGGCTTAAACTGAGTAAAACGATGTATTTTAAGGGTTAAACGACGTAGTTTAGGTGTCCAACACATAGGGGAAAAGACCAAATTACCCCACTTAAAATCTGACATGCGCCTTCCACAGACCCTATGACAGACCGTCGAAGGGACCACGACCCGTCAAGTGGGTCGTGGTCTGCTTGTCAGTGGCTACTGGTTCTGGGGGCCTTCCCTCTACGGTCCACTTCCCGGACCGTGTGAAAGATCACAGACCGTGAAGGTCACTGTGGTCCTTCACTTGGGCTAGGAGCCTACTGGCTCAGTTGTACGAGCCTTACCATGGCCCCGTCATCAAGACCACTACCCGTGGAGGGTTTCGTGGTCTGATGGATGGGCCTGGTAGGTTCTGCCTGGCTTACACGAGCCTTCCCACGGCTCATGTGGTGGTCCACGACCCGTGAGGGTCCGTGGTCCACCTCTTATGGGTGGGCATGAGCCACGGGCAGGTCAATGAACCGTGGTTCCTTTCACGGTCTGTGAACCTTGCGGTGGTTCACCAATTTCTGTTGTTTTCTGCTGTAAAGTCCAAGTCTGATTTCTGAGGTGTTACAATTCTGTTTTTCGAAGACCCCTCCGAAGAAGAGTATATCAACATAAAATTTCATTCTCCAGAGACTTACAAGCACTGAATTTGAGGTGGATATTGTAGTTTGGGATATGATGTTGGTTGCGGCTTTTCTAGGGTTTTATATTTGAAACAATTGCATAAAAGGGTCACTTTTTGAGTTTTTTAAACCAAAATTGCCCCTTATTTATTGGAATTGGTTTATTTTTATATTTTACATATTACTTTAAGCATCTTTAGTCAATAGTGCAACATTTCTTTTCAAACTAATAGAATTAACCTAATAACTTCAAAATATAATATTTAAAACAAGCTAAAACAAACTGACTCGGTCGATTTGATCCAAAAAAAAAAGAAACTAAAGATGCTCAAGATAATAATTAAAAGACAAGATAGATATTGTGCATTTTTTCTTCAGCTGCTCACCATAAAAAAAAATTACCATCAGAAAGAAAGAAAATTTAGTATTAGAAAAATTAGTGTAATGACATTAAGTTTGACGTTATTAGGTGCATAAATCAATTTGGTTGTTTCTAATTCAATACTTCCTTATAAACAACTTTATTTATGTTCCACTATAAAATAAAGTAGGAACTAATACCAATTTATGTAAAAAGGTGAAAATAATTAGTGTTTGACACTATATAGATCATGCACTTCACTTTCAAAAATGACACATGGCTTTAAAAAATTGTGTCACTTCCACCATGTTATCTATTGGATCGGTGGACAAAGCATGTGACCAAAGAAAAAGTTGATGACATTTCAAATACAAGATCACACGCTAATGATTTGAAGTCTTCCACCGTATGGCTCAATAACATTATGATACATTCTCTTGGGCTCTCCAAATGAGCTACTCGGTCTGAGAATCATTATAAATATGTGTATCAAAGATTGTTGCAACTATGTGAAGATTTTGATGAACTTTATACGAGGTTGATAATGATAATGTATGTGACCGTCAAGTTAATGAGTCAAATTTAAATTTGAACTTAAGAGAACAAAGACAAGATATTACTTTACTTGAGCCTCCATGTATGGCTACTAAAGGACGTAGCTAGTTCTTTAAGAATGAAAGGTGGTCTAGAAAGTTATCAGAAGGTTAATAGAAGCTCTTCTAAGAAACAAAAAAAGGAAAATCAAAATTACAAAAAAGAGCAAAGGAGTATGGTAATTTTATACTTGGTTTTTAATTATCAATTGGATTCAGTAATAGAAGCTCTTCTTAGAAACAAAAAAAAGGAAAATCAAAATTACAAAAAAGAGCAAAGGAGTAAGGTAATTTTATACTTGGTCTTTAATTATCAATTGGATTCAGTAATAGAAGCTCTTCTTAGAAACAAAAAAAAAGGAAAATCAAAATTACAAAAAAGAGCAAAGGAGTAAGGTAATTTTATACTTGGTTTTTAATTATCAATTGGATTCAGTAAATTTAGAATTTTGAGGCATATTCATTGACTCATTCACATATTTCGACTATTTGATTGGTGTGCAGTTTAAGCACTAATGTTGAAGTGGAATCTTAAAAGCATAGAAACATCCATGAATATACTTTTCCAGGATTTGATGTGAGAAGCTTCTTATCAATTCCAACGAAGTTTCTAATCAACGAGTTGGCTTGAAGTTTTGGAGTTTTAAATTATAAAAGATGCATGGAGACAGAATTATGAGTGTAGCTTTTTTTTTGGAAGAAAATAATTCAATGCATAGTTTTATAGCATAATCTTTTGTTCAAAGACCTTTGGTTTTCTTTTAGTTCTACTTACAATCTTTATCACAGTGTAAACTCAAAATTTTAGATTTATATTGTTGGTTGTGTTTATTTTCGCCATAAGTTAGTTACTCTTCATGAATTGTCTTGGAATGGAGAGTGGTGCAATAAGTCCCATAAAATATTTATTGAATGCATAGATATAATTTCTGATGGAGGTATATAATCATGGTATAAATGGCAGTTTTGTTTCCTTAATCTCGTGTTCTCGTTCAAATAGTTAGTGCTTTCATCAAAATGTTTGTTAGAGTGGAAAAAATCGACAATTAATTCACCAAAGAAATAAAAAGAAAGAAAAAGATTGTCACAAAGAGAAATTAACAGTTTAAGACAACAATTTACATCATCTAGCTTGAACTTTGAAAAACAATATACTACAATCTAATACTCCATAACTTTTATTACATGTAAATAGTGGCAACATAAAAAGGAAGAATGCTTATAAGGTTACATATAATACAAGAAAATATGATTAGAGATTCATATAGATATTCATCGTTTACTTTAATGGTTGTTGTGGTATGTAGACGGTTGCACGACCACCAACACTTCAACAATAACAACAACATATCCAGTGTAGTCTCAAAAGCAAGGGCCCGAGAAGTGTTGAATGTACACAATCCTTATCTGATATATTGTTTCTGAAAGACCCTTCTATAGAAGAGTATATTCACATAAAATTTCATCCTCTAGAGACTTATATCAACTGAATTAGACTTCTGAGTACTCATACAACTTCCCACTATTAAAGTAAACTATAACTGCTACATTCACATCACCTAAAATAGCTCAATATTGAACTTGAACTAGAATACTCATACAACTTCCCACTATGGCAGTTGTATTCTTTTATTAAGTGATAAATTGAAAATATTATTTACGAATTTCCAAGATTCGAGATTAAAGAGAGCCATGATTTTTGAAACAACCATGAATTGCAACCATGAATTTGCATGAGTATCTCCATTATGATTTCTTCGAAAGGTTGTTTTCTCATTTTTGAAGCTCTAGGTTCTACCATTATGGGGGATTTTGCAGATTAGGATAATGATGTCGGTTGCGTCTTCTCAAATTTATCACAAATTATTTTTTTTCATTTAGACACCTTGATTGTGACCACGACCTATTGGCCAGTGATTCTCTATTAAAAAGGTAGAAAAACCTTCCCTAAAAAATAACAATTTTTTCGGCAATTTATAAAAGGAAATTACGATGCATAAATTGAGATCTACTATTCCCTCTATTTCAATTTATGCAACTTACTTTCCTTTTATAACCGATCTAAAAAGGAATGCTACACAAAAGTTGTAATTCATATTTTTTTGTTGTTGATATCTCCGTTAAAAAATTAAGGGCGTAAAGTAAATTACTTCTACTAATTAATAGATATGGTTACCAACTTACCATTATTTTCCCCTCTTTTACACCTAATTTCTGGAGGGATTCCAATTGAATTTCTTTTGTGAAAAATCATGTTATACAAATAAGGTCAGACCTATTTTATACATGTAAATAAACTAATGAATACCTTCATATGAGTGAAGTTTTTAGTGCACATGAGTGACAAAGGGTGCTAACCCAACCACCCAAACTTGTACATTAAATACCTAAGAAAGTTTTAAGTTTTATATAATAAAACTGTTTTAAAAAAATTATTTACACAAATAGGTCGTCACTTATAAGGTACTAGTGTTGGGAACTGCATTGCATGTTTATCCCAAAATACTTCATATAAATTTTGATTGCAAATAACATATTTTATGTCCTTCAAATCTATTGATATTTACTAAAGAAAATCCATAATTTATACAATAAAAAGTACATAACTTTTCCTACTAAAAAGGATACATCCTTAATCATAAAATTGACTTACTACTATATAAATACAATATTCATATATAAATTCCCAATACTAACAACGACAAAACAGAAGAAAGTTGTACTAACATCAAACAAGAAATATAAACAATGAGCAAAACTAATAAAAAGAGATAATGTAACACCCCGCAACTAGAAAGAGATAGAATTGGAAATAGTCATTTTTGGAAAGAATGAAAAATCTGGAAAATTGGTTAAGTTAAGTTAAGAATGAGTTTTGGGTCAACTTCAAATGACCATAACTCCTATCTCAGGATGAGTTAGGTGTTCTTTCAGATACCGCAGGAAATATCTTCGAATTGTATTTCCAACGCCGCCGAGTTTACTCAATTTCGAGTTCATATGAGTGAGATATGTCCATTTGAAGTTGGGTTGTTTAGATAAGGAAAGTCTAATCCGGATTTTGGAACGGTAGTTTGGTATTTTCCTTACCCAATTATTTTATTTCATTTTTAGTAAGTTATGTGGGGTGTAAACTGAGTTAGTTCAGTTTACGCAATTAAGAAATACGCTAGGGCATAGAGAAGAGAAAGGAGGAGAAAGGAGACGAGAAGTTCAAGATTCGTCAAGTTCTTGCGATTTTGGTTGTGGAGTTCGCCAGGGATTCAATCCTACAAGGTATGTGAGACTTTCGTAGTGTTGGGTTCGTTCACTCATGCGCCCATCATGTTTGTTTCAGCGAAATTTGTTTCTAGAAAGTTGAAAGTATGATGTTCTTGAATTATGTTCTTGAAGTTTGCTTTAGTTCTTGAGATTTGATGGAATTGTGGAGTTCTTGATGGAATTGTGTCGATTTAAGAGTTGTTTTGAGTTAGATTCTTGTGTATATATACTGGGTATTTGAATCTAAAGAATGATTGAGAAAAAGAATCGGATTTAGGCGAATTGGGGTGAGAAAACGAAGAAGGGAAAAGTCGAATAGGTTTTGGCACGCAAGTCCACGTCACGGACTTGCTCCCCTAGTGTACAAAAATATCCTCTGCGTCACGGAGAAGACACGGACTCCTCTGTTTCAAAAATAAATTCCGCGATCAAATATTAAATGCATCTCCGTGTCGCGGACTTGTTTCCAGACAATGATTTCTCGATCTTTTCTCATGTTTAACTATCTAAAAACACTCATAAACATCATGAGATCTTTCCTATCACAAATCACAATCCTTGAATCCATAAATTCAAATTCAAATTCAAAGAAAGTTAAGATCCAAGTCTAGAGAGTTCTTAGAGTCATTTCAAAAGTCTTTCACAAATGTTTTAACTTTGTTTTAAGACTTAAGCTTTGAGTTGAGTAAAGAGTAAGAGTAACGTTCATTTCTTCAAAGATTATACGGGAACTAAGTAGTGCCAAAAGTTAAAATGTTTTCACATTTGAGCAAGAAAGGAAATTGCCACGACCCAACCCATATGGCAATTCGGATACCTACATATGACCACTTAAGTAGGAGAACCCTCATAACCCAACAATTTAAAACATGCGGAAAAATTAAATAAACGGAAATAATATACTATCGGAATCCTTTATTAAAAACTTTTAAAACAATTACGAGTTAAGACTTGTAAAGTAATTAACATTCCCAAGGATCTAGTCTAAACAGGTACAAGAGCTACTAAGAGTACGTCTGGACAAAATAAATAAAAGACACAGCTCCCACCATGTAAAAGGAAGAGTATAAGTTGTCGGAGAGTTCTTCGTCTTCACCTAATGAAACGTCACCAATCCTGCATCCAGACTATGTCAAATGACATAGCAAGAGTACTATCAGTACAAAACACATGTACTGATAGGCATCATTGGTCAACCCGACGCCCACTGCATAAAATAAGAAACCAACTAGTAAGATCATGAAATAAACCACTCGCTTCTCCACCTTCACCCTCTCTTGTAATACCTCTAATATACACTAGTATTCTGCCTACTGTCACCCTTCTCAATCAACCTACCTACCAGATACTTGATCATAGCCCAACCATTCCACCGTATAAAGAAATCCCCCAAATACAACCACCAACATTTCCACTAACCGTTCACGTCATACCCCTACTTCTCGTCACATTACCCAGCCATAGTCACATAATACGTTACATCACACTCCCTTAACACTAAACCCAATCTCTTTTACCCAAGGTGAAATCCACCTAAGCATATTTCATCACACACGCTACCTCTACTCATTTCCATTACCACACACGAACAACCCTTACTATCTATTACTCATCTCTTGAACATTTTACCCTTCCACTATACCCAACAGGTTCGCTCATTACAACGAACAGTCAAATATAAACCATCATACAAGTGCCCACTAAGTGCAACATAATGTCACGACCCGGAGCTACCCCCTAGGAGTGACACGGCGTACTTGACCCCGAAGGGATCTCATACAAGCCCTTAATGTATCATCATTACATAAGACATAGAATAATGCAGAAAAATTAAAACTTTTACAATAGAAGTTCAACTTCCTTCATATATGAAAAATAGGAATCTAGACTTGTCTCATTACACCATCTAAACATAGGAATATGAAAGTTGGGACTTGGCCCTTACATCAATAGAAAGTCTTATCAAAGAAAGTACAACATAGTCTTTAATAAAGAAAGTAAGATAGAAATATAATCAATAGCATCTCATCCTCGGACTTGAGGACTCACCAAAACTTGGAGGTAGCAACCTAAGTTTCTTGAAGAATGGACTAAATACACGTCAACGGCCCGAACCTACACTCATAGGAGATGTAGAAGAGAAGGGATTAGTACAAAAGCACTAAGTATGGAAACATGCATAAAAATCCTTAAATATGCTAAAAAAGGACAATTTTTTTTGTGTAAATCATGCATTTATCAAGTTAGAAGACGATTTATGCACATAAAGACGTACTACAAGTCATAACAGCATTATCACATAATTCTTCATAACATAGTAGAACCATCACCTTAGCAACCCTAAAAGCATACTTGTGCAATGTATAGTTGGCATCCCATAATACCAACTATACTAAGTATCCATTCAGAATCACCTTAGTGACACATATTAATTTAGACCTCATCACAATCCATAATCATACATACGGGATAATCATACTCATTACATATACATAAGGAGAGTCATACCATAATAGCAATCCAATCAACATATATCATACCTTCATGTCTTACCATAGCATAATGAACCAACCCACAATCCCTTTCAAAGCTTACTTGTGCAATATAAAAGTGAAGTCCCATACCCCCACTCCTACTAAGTAAACTTATCAAGAAATCACAAGTATAGTTCAAGTCATATTCATTATCTTATTACATAGGGAGAAGTGCATTAACCGACATAGACCATGAGAGCTACATGAAATCCGGTGTCATATAACCCCACACCGAAAAAAGGCGTCCTACTTGCCTAAGGTAGAACTAGACATATATATATATATAATGTGGATCCACTAGCTAATACCTATGCGGGAACATAGTTATGGGATAGGGAGATTGCTTCTAGAAACCCGACCTATTTTACTAGCGGGAGAGTTTCCATCTCATGAGAGCATATGTAGAAGACCCGGCCTAAAACTAGCGGGAGAGTCTCTACCTTATTTACCATATCCGTTCGGTGCTAAGCATTATTCTCCAACTTATACATAGTTAAGGTGAATTACAATTTCATATGTGAAGGAATACATTACCCTTCATTAAACCCAACTCATAACATAGCTAATTGATTCGACATGGCGAGAACTACCTTTCACCTTAGAATCACCATATAATCATCCAAGACAATTCATACATAATCATGTGTAGTAGTAAAGGAAACTAGTTTTTCAACAATACCCTAATTTTCACGCCCCGAGGCTACCCCCGAGACGCAGACACGGGACCTAGGATCACAAGTGACCCCAAGCTAACCCTGCTGGCATAATCTGAGCAATATTGAATAGAAAAACTAATGCGGAAGCTAAATCATAAGATATAAACTGAAAATGATGGGGAATACCCATATACTATAACTGAGATAAAATTTGAGAGTTTAATACAAGAAGAATATTAACTCAAAACACTAATGTTGAATCTAACTATGTCTAAAAATATAGCCTCTACTGACTAGAAGTGTTGGGACATGCCCTAGCTAAGTCTAGCAAAAACTGAAACAAAATGACTGCAAATACTAAAATAGAACATAACTATGGTCCTCAGAGAATAAGGATTCACCACTGATTCCGCTGAACTGGAGATCGGGATCTATGCGCGATCTGGATGCTGAGAACCTGAACCTACATCACTAGAAGATGTAGCACAGAGTATGCGTCAGTACTTGAAAGGTACTGAGCATGAAGGAGAGAGTAAAGTTGAATAAGACATATAATTGAACAAGCAATAAAGCAAGTATAATATGCATAGGATGAGATACTGAATCTGAACTAACTGAATGCAATGACCAATTTATAACATGCTGACTGAATACTGAATGAACTGTAAAGGTGGTCAATGCAATAAAGTCTGACTGAACTGTGGGAGCTACTAATAACCGACAATAAAACCACATGAGCTAAATGTGGAGTCTGATGTATACGCCCCATCGAGAGGACCCAATATACCCAACCAAAGGTATAGAGGCATGTTGGCGTGATCACTAAATGATGCCCACGGAGGGGACTTACACCTACGTGGCTCGTAGTTCTAGGACTATATGGGAACGCTAAACCCTAGTCCAACTTGGCATTATGCTACTCCCAATAGATTAAGTGATTAACACATTATGACTGAATTTATGTAATACTGGATAGCTCAAAACTGAACCTGTAAAACTCAGAATGCAACAATTAATTTGATACAGATGCATTCATAAACTGAGGCATGTATAACTGAATACTGAAATGACCTAGTATGTGTAATTCAAGAACTAAATAAATACATAGCTAGGGTTCTGAAATTCATGCAATAAACTGAGAAATAACATATAATATGATTTGGAATATTTAAATAACTAATTCATGATGATCTGTTGAAATTCTAGAAACCCTAGGTATGTTCATAATCATGGAATCAAGAATCTGACTGAATTTCAGGGACCTAATGGGAGAAAGGAACCCACTAGTGAAATCCCACATACCTGGTGACGAATTTCAAGGAGAAATCCTTTGATTTTTGGGCTAGAACTGAAGAAAACTTGTTGCGTTCTTGAATTAGGGTTCTTGACTTCTTTCTCCTCTTAGCGTTCTAATTTTTCTAAGTTTGATTAATGATTTGACTTAGGTAAGTTCTAGCTATGTTTCTAGGCTTAAACTGACTAAAACTTCAGAATTAAGGGTCTAAACGACGTAGCTTAGGGGTCCAACGAAATAGGAAAAGACCAGAAGACCCTTGACTTAACTGCTGTCGGAGTGACCGACGGATGGGAGCAATGGGACGTAGGTTAACCCACGGTCCGTAGATTGGAGTCATAGGTCAAGTCTGCCAACAGGGATTCACTAAAACGAGCATAACTTTTTTCTCGGATGTCAGATTTTAGCAAACTCGATGGCGTTGGAAAGAGGATTCAATTATCTATAATATCATAAGTCATGGGACACATAATTCCTTTTGTGATGGGAGTTATGACCATTTTAAGTTGATCCAATTAGCAATCCCCTCCTAAGTGGCTGTTGGCCTTCACCAACGATCCGACCTACGGACCGTGGATCGAATGACGGTCCATGTTGGTCGGCTGTTGTTCATGTTAGAGGCTGGGTAAAGGGGTCCAATATCTACGGACCGTGGTCTGGCCTGCGGACCATGGGTCTGTCTGTGGGTCGAGACTTAGCCGATTTTCTGAGTTGGGTTTGGGGAGGGGTTGCAGTGGTGAACCACGGACCACCAGCACGGATCGTGGTCTGACCTACAGTCCGTGGGTGGCAACCGTGGGTTGCACCTGTAGCTTCTCAAAATCTGCATGTTTGGTCTGTTTTGGATACGAGGTGTTACATTATCTCCCCCTTGGGACCATTCGTCCTCAAATGAAGACTAAACTAGCTGAGTATGGAGGGAAGGAGCTGCAATCCCTACCACTAAGTTCTACAAACTGATTTCTGACTGAACTGAGTTCCAAGAACATGAAAATACACTGAAAATGCAAGGTTGACTGAAGGAACAAAATACTAACACTGAATTAGCGCATGAATAACTGAAAAACTGAAGAGGAACTATTACCTCAAGCTGAAATGGAATCGGAAGGAATGAGGTGAGGATACTTGGACTTCATGGCTGCTTCTGCTTCCCAAGTAGCTCCCTCTACGGACTGGCTCCTCCACAAAACCTTGACTGAAGCGACTTCTTTGTTTCTCAACCTTTTAACCTGACGATCGAGAATCTCAACTGGTACATCTTCATATGAGAGACTATCTTTCACGGCCACACTCTCTAATGACACTATGGATGCTGGATCACCCACACACTTCTTCAAAAGTGAAATGTGAAAAACTGGATGCACTGCTGCTAATTCTGCTGGTAACTCTAACTCATAAGCCATTTTACCAATCCTTTTCAGAATCTTGTAAGGGCCTACATATCTAGGACTGAGCTTCCCTTTCTTGCCAAATCTCATCACCCCTTTCATAGTTGAAACTTTCAGGAAAACCCACTCATTAACTTGGAACTCTAATTCCCTTCTTCTCCCATCTGCATAAAACTTGTGGCGACTCTGGGCAGTCTTAAGTCTATCTCTAATTAATTGCACTTTTTCCATAGCATCATGGACTGAATCTGGTCCTATCAAGGCTGCTTCACCTACTTCAAACCAACCAACTGGAGATCTACATCTACGCCCATACAATGCCTCATAAGGGGTCATCTGAATGTTGGAATGGTAAATATTATTGTAGGCGAACTCAATGAGAGGAAAGTGATCATCCTAACTCCCTTTGAAATCGATCACACAAGCTCTCAACATGTCCTCTAAGGTCTGAATGGTACGCTTTGCCAGGCCATCCGTCTGGGGATGAAATTTTGTGCTAAGATTAACCTGAGTACCAACACCTTTTTGAAATGACTTCCAGAAATAAGAGGTAAAGTGAGGACCTCTATCTGAGATGATAGACAAAGGAACCCCATGCAACCTTACAATCTCATTAATGTAAAGCTTGGCGTAATCCTCCGCCGAATCTGTAGTCTTGACGGCCAAAAAGCGAGAAGACTTAGTAACTCTATCAACAATCACCCAAATGGAGTCATGATGTCTGCGAGTAAGAGGTAAACCTGTGATGAAGTCCATGTTGATCACTTCCCACTTCCAAGTAGGAATGTCAATCTCTTAAGTCATACCTCCTGGTTTCTTATGTTTTACCTTGACTTGCTGGCAATTGGGGTACTTAGCCACACAGTCTGCTATATCTCTTTTCATACCATTCCACCAATAGACTTCCCGCTGATCGCGGTACATCTTAGTGGCACCTATATGAATAGAATATATGGCGTTATGAGCCTCTGCAAGAATATGTTGTCTCAATTCACCCACATCAAGAACACACAATCTATCCTGATAGCGAAGTACACCATCTCCCCCTTGGGAGAAAACCTCCACTTTCTGATTGTGGACTGCATCCTTAAGTTCAAGCAAGATTGGATCACTGTCTTGCTTTTCCTTAACCTCTACTACCTAGGGCTGGGCATTCGGTATTTCGGTTCGGTTTTGATTTTTTTTTTTTGGTTTTTTCAGTTTTCAGTTCTTGTACAACGTGTACCGAACACCGAACCGAATTATTTTAGTTCGGTTTGGTTTTTATTATTTTGGTTCGGTTTATGTTATTTCGGTTCGGTTTTTGTTAGTTCAGTTTATTGTTATGGGCTTGCTTAGTGGGCTTTTTAAAATTTTGTAATTTTTTTGTTTATTTTATTTATATTTATTTCATTTTGCTTATTTCTGTTTTTTAAATTATTGTATGATTCAAAATAATAAACTGTCGTTAACATTAAAATTTACCGGTTGTTGTTGTGTTGCGACTGCCTGCTGGTCGACTGGCGGTTGCTATGTGCTGCTGGTCACCGGAACGGTCGCTGACAGCTAGACGTGGGACGTGGGAACGATAATTTTTGCCTAAGTGGGTCTGTAAAGTTGAAAAGTAGGAAAAGTTTGAAAGTCAAACTTTTCACCTACTTCTGTTTTTACTTTTAAATTATAATATTTATTATTTAATATTAATAATTAATATAATATTAATATATATTATAATATCATATATTTCGGTAAACTGAAATACCGAAATACCAAACTGAAATACCGAAAAATATAAAAACATATACCGAATACCGAACCGAAAACTGAAATACCGAAACTGAAATACCGAAATAATTCGGTTCGGTTCGATTTTTCAGTTTTTAGGTGTTTATGCCCAGCCCTACTACTACCAAAGAAGATTTTTCCCCATTCTGAACTGTTACACCACCATCTGATATGCTCATAAGACGAACTCCTAGGCGAGCAAGTCTGTGAACATCCCTTGCTAGCTCCTTTCTTTCTTCCTCAACATGCGCGACACTACCCATGGATAATCTTCTAAGAGCATCCTCTACTACATTTGCCTTACTTGGATGGTAATGCACGCTCATACCATAATCTTTGAGGAACTCAAGCCACCTTCTCTAGCAAAAATTCAACTCTTTCTGGGTGAATACATACCGGAGGCTCTTATGGTATGTGAATACATCTACATGAACACCATACAAGTAGTGTCTCCAAATCTTGAGTGCAAACACCACTACTACAAGCTCGAGGTCATGGGTCGGATAATTCTTCTCATGTGCCTTAAGTTGTCTAGAAGCATAAGCTATAACCTTACCTCGCTGCATCAACACACAACCTAGGCCGACCCTGGATGCATCACAATAGATCACATAACCATCTGAACCCTCTGGTAGAGTCAAGACAGGAGTTGTAGTCAACCTA
>JAJOOS010007084.1:0-50263 GCA_029582725.1 Solanum chiquidenum
TTAGTCCCTATTTCCCATTAATTAATGTTGAATGTACTTCCGCGACCGATGAAGTGTGATGACAAGTTTGAAGAGGCTTGTTTGGGGTTCCTTCGGGTTTCTCATTCGCCATGTCACGTCTAGGCCCTAGGCTTGGGTCGTGACACAGATTTCCCTACACCTTGGTGACTCTGATTTCCTCCAAATCTTGACAAGGTTGGGAAAATTCAAATACTACGAAAAAGTTTTTTCAGCCCCTAATCTTCCCCCGTTGGCATTTCTATAACAACGGGAACAGGTCGTTACAATAGTTACCAATTTACCCATCACTCGTTCCCGAGTGACAAAACTTAGGAAAAGTAGGCTAAGGAAGAATGAAGTAGTACCTGATTCGACGAACAAATGGGGATACTTGTCTCGCCTGTCCCTCTCGATTTTACCAAGTAGCTTCCTCGACTGGATGATGCTTCCATTGAACTTTCACAGACTTAATCTCCTTGGTCCTCAACTTACGCACATCACGATCAAGAATAGCAATCGGTTCCTCCTCATATTGGAGGTCTTTGTCTAGCACAATTGAGTCCTAATTAATGATATAATCTCTGTCACCATGATATATCTTCAACATAGACATATGAAATATCGGATGAACTCTTAATAGATTAGGGGGTAGAGCCAATCTATACACCACCGCCCTACGCATTCAAGAACCTCAAAGGGAGCAATATATCACGGACTTAACTTACCCTTCTTACCAAATCTCATCACCCCCTTCATGGGTGATACCTTAAGAAGAATGTTCACACCCGCCTGAAATTCCATGTCTCTTACCTGGTGATTTGCATACTTTTTCTGTCTACTCTGGGCTTCTAGAAGTCTACCTTGAATACTCCTCACCTTATCTTGAGCGTCCTTCACTAAATCAACCCCCAAAGGTTTCACATCTCCACCCTCAAACCAACTATGGGTGATCTACATCCCTTCCCATATAATGCCTCAAATGGTGCCATATCAATGCTGGAGTGATAATTATTATTATAGGAGAACTCACACAAAGGTATGAATTTATCCCAATGCCCTCCAAAATCAATCACATATGCTCTCAACATGCTTTCCAACACTTGAATAGTCCTCTCAGATTGTCCATCTTTCTGTGGGTGAAAGGTTGTACTAAAAGTGAGTTTGTGCCTAATTCATCATGCGATTTCCTACAAAACTTGGAAGTGAATTGGGTACCACGATCTGAGATGATAGAAAGGGGCACACCATGCAGCCTCACTCTTTCTTCCACATAAATCTTAGCCAATTGCTCAGCATTATAATCTATTCTTACCGAAATAAAATGGATTGACTTGGTCAATCTATCAATCACTACCCAAATAGAATCGAACTTCCCCAAAGTCTTGGGAAGACCAACCACAAAATCCATAGCTATTCTTTCCCACTTCATTTCCAGAATTGGCATCTTTTGAAGTAAACCCACAGGCCTTTGATGCTCATATATTTTGACACTTAGCCACGAACTCCACTATGTCTTTCTTCATGCCCGACCATCAATAAATTTGTTTCAAATCTCTATACATCTTGGTCGCACTGGATTAATAGAATATCGTGAACCATGAGATTCCGCCAACAATTTTTGAATCAAGTCATCAACTCGAGGAACACAAATTCTTCCTTTAACATTGAGTACACCATCCGCATCAAGAGTGGCCTATTGTGCCTTACCATTCGCCATCTTCTTCTTGAGTTCGTTCAAATTTTCATCCTCGAATTGTTTGGCCTTGATCTTATCCAAGAATGTGGCCTCACTTCAATACTAGCTTATACCCCGCCTCTTTCAGAGATGCCCAACTACATGAATTTGGACTCTAAGGTCTGAATTTCCTTGGCCAAAGTTTGCTTGGTTACACTCAAGTAAGCTAAGCTACCCATACTTACCGATTTCCGACTAAAAGCGTCTGCCACAACATTAGCCTTACCTGGATTGTATTGAATGGTCACATCATAATGTTTGAGTAACTCCATCCATCTTTGTTGTCTCAAATTCATATGCTTTTGAGTGAACACTGCAAACTATGATGATCAGTAAACACTTCACACTTAACACCATAAAAATAGTGCCGCCAGATCTTAAGAGAAAATACTACCACCGCCAACTCCAAATCATGGGTTGGATAATTTCTCTCATGCACCTTCAATTGGCGCGACGCATAAACTATAAAATTTGTATCCTACATTAACACAGCACCCAATCCAGAATGAGAAGCATCACAATAAACTATGAAATCCTTACCTTCCACCGATAAAACTAGGATAGGTGCGGTGGTTAAAAGAGTCTTGAGCCTTTGAAAGCTCTCTTCATATTTTTTAGTCCATTCTAATGGTATTTCCTTTTTGGTCAAATTTGTCAAGTGGGTGGCAATGGAAGCAAAATTCTTAACAAATCAACGATAATAGCTAGCGAGCCCACAAAACTCCTAACCTCCGTCACAGAACTAGGCAGAACCCAATTCTTAACCGCCTTAATCTTTTGATGATCCACCATTACCCCTTCTTTTGAAACTACATGTCCCAAAAATGCAACCGATTTCAACCAAAATTCACACTTCAAAAATTTGGCATATAACTTTTGCTTCCCAAGAACACCCAAAACAGTACGAAGATGGTTGGCATGCTCTTCTTCATTTTTCGAATAAACCAAAATATCAGTAATAAACACTATCACAAAGGAATCAAGAAATGGGTTGAACACCCATTCATCAAACTCATGAAAGTTGCAGGCGCATTGGTCAAACCAAAAGACATAACCAAAAACTCATAGTGCCCATAACGAGTTCTAAACGTCGTCTTAGACATATCTTCCGGTCTAATTTTTAATTGATGGTAACCGTACCTTAGATCAATATTAGATAAAATTGTTGCCCCTTGCAATTGGTCAAAGAGATCATCTATCCGAGGCAAAGGATACTTATTTCGAATAGTGAATCTATTTAATTGCCGGTAATCTATACACATTCTTATACTACCATCCTTCTTAACAAACAAAACTGGAGCACCTCATGGGGAAGCACTGGGGCGAATAAATCCCTTATCAAGAAACTCTTGGATTTGAGCCTTAAGCTCTCTCAATTCTGCCGGAGCCATGCGATATGGAGGGATAGAAATGGGGCGCGTACCAGGCTCTAAATCAATGCAAAAATCTATATCCTTATCCGGAGGCATACCAGGCAAATCATTTGGAAACACTTCACTAAATTCAGACACCACAGGAACAAACCCACGGGATGGAGCCTCAATCTCAACATCCCTAACATGAGCCAAATAAGCCAAACAACACTGTTGTACTAATTTACTAGCCCAAATAGAGGATATAATCTTAGCTTGCTTAGGCTTGTACACCTCTTCCCACTCTAATTTTTCCCTTCCCGGAATTTCTAGAGTTAGTATTACAATTAAGCATATCATAATAGGGGGACAACCAAGTCATGCCTAAGATTATATCAAATTCAATCATATCCAAAATCACCAAATCAGTCCAAGTCTGAAAACCCATAAACAAGATAAGACAAGCACGATAAACATGGGTGACTACGACTCACTCTCCAACAGGGGTAGAAACACGAATGGAAGCATCAAGTATATCACATATCATATCAAACTCGGAGGCAAATCGCACAGATACATAAGAATAAGTGGAGCCCGAATCAAATAACACATTAGCCATCCGGTAACAGATAAGAATAGTACATGTGATCACCGCGTCGGACGCCTCCGCTTTAATTTTGTCCGAAAAAGCATAACATTGAGCTTTTTCATCTGGATGAGCCACCTCCCTACCTTGTACGTGTTACCCCTACATCCAATACCATTTCCTCTACCTCTATGGCCTCGTTGATTACCTCCTCGCCCACCTTGTGGACGTTCTCTACCATTATTACCATTCCCCGCAGGTACCACTGCTCTAGAAGGCTGCTGCACGGAATCCAACATACACGGATAGGGACAATCTCTCCTCATATACCTAGGTTCTCCACAATTGTAGAAAGTACGATCAAAGAAGGGTCTGCTGCTCGGCGGAGGCGCGACATCCTGGCTATCCTAGAAATTATAAGATGGAGTCCCCGAGTAGTTACCTGCAGAGGCGGGCATAGCGGACTGTATTGGCTTGGCTGCCAGTGTTGGTCGACCGGATCCTTTAAAATAGGAGCCCTGAAAATTACCTGAATTATTGGATCTCTTAGCCAACGCCTTAGCCTGACCGTCTCGCCTCACCCCCTCCACTTTCTTAACATAATCTGCCACTTCATTAAAGCTCTTCCCTGCAGAAGTCATATGAACAGATAATACTTGCAACTCAGAATTCAAACCTCTAATAAACAATCGGATCCTCTCCTCCTCAGTAGTAACCAACTGCGTAGCATATCTGGATAAAGCATGGAACTTGGCCTCATAAGCATCCACAAACATACCACCTTGCTCTAACGCCATAAATTCATCCTTCTTGCGATCCCTCAAAGTTCTAGGTACATACTTTTCTAAAAACAAAGCATGAAATTTGGTCCAAGTAAGTGGAGGTAAAGTAGAAGATCTGCACTCCATATAAGCTCTCCACCACTGCTTGGCCTCACCTTGAAGTTGGAAAGACACGAACTCAACCCCATGTTGGTGAATAATACCCAATTTATGCAGCCTCTCATAACAGTCTAAGATAAACTCATGAGCATCTTCAGTCTCAGAACCAAGAAATATCAGAGGCTTAAGCTTCAGAAACTTAGTCAACATATCATGCTTGTTCCCACTCATAACAGAACCCAACAAAGGATGGCAGAAAGCATCAGTACCTACATTTCCACCAGTCTTAGGCGCAGTGCTAACAACAGGGGGATTAGTGGGAGCTTGAGTTGCTTGAGCAGATGGAAGCACTCTAAGACCAGTCAACCCCTTCAAGAATGCCATAATCTATTGCGCTAACATCGGATCGATGGGAGGAACCACCGTAGTCTCCGCTGGAACCTCTTCCTCTTGACCATTTACCCTAATATCTCCAACCTCAATATTCTCTTCTATCTCCTCATTATGCGCAGGAGGGTTCTCATTCATAGGACCATTATCAATCGGTACGTCATTCACAGTAGGCACTACTTTCCCATAGACTCTACCCCTAGAACTTCCTCTACCCCTACCTCGATCGCGACCTCTTGTTAAAGGTTCATCAGCTGGAGCATTAACAGGAGCTGCTGGATGAACACCGTTGAATCTTCTATTAACCATCTGTGGACAGAAGAGTGAAGGAGGTTAGATACAAATTTGAATCGCCTAATACCAATTGGAATCAAGTCATAGCACAAAAGGAGACAAGAGAAAAATAGAGATTTCCTAAAGTCCTACAGTCTCTCGAATAAAAGAAAAGGCGTTCCCGTATCGTTCTACGAGATTCTATTAGACTCATTTCGGTACATCGAGATCAACGAATCTAGGCTCTGATACGAACTTTGTCACGACCCAAACCGTCGTTATTGGCACCCACACTAACACTCCAGTGGGAGAACCACTACTACAACCAAAACTCAAGCAAATAATCTAAAAACTAAGTCATTTAAGTTACGGGAGCAAGTTAAATAAACTAAGAAGTTTCCATAACTTCAACAAGGATTCTAAAGAACTAGCTAAACAAATGTGGAAGTAAATAACCTAGAACCTGAAAGTCAATGTACCAAAACTACTAAATGATAACCAAGTCTAAAACAGGAAGGGATGCAACCCCAATCTAATGAACTATCAACTAACTAAAACAATTGTCTAAGTCCGAAAATGATGGACATAGACAAAAGAGAATTTCATAGTAACCCAAAAGATGCTAGATCACCCTTGAATTTGAAGTTGACGATCAAAAATCTTCTAAGCGAGGTCTGTCAATAGCCGCTTGAAGATGCCCTGTACTCAGCAAAAATAAGAGCAAGTGCAGAATCAGTACACAACCACCGTGTACTGGTAGGATCACGTGGCTATCCCACTAGTACAACATAAACAAGTTAATAACAACAATATAATCATGCAATATATCGAACATATACAATATTGGATATCACATGCTTCAACAATTACACATTAATCACAAGTAGTTGGTCCTCTCATAGAACCCAAACCCAAATTGTTAGTGCACCAAAACGTGGTACCCGATCCAAGAGTTATGCCAGAATGTGGCAATCCGATCCCATTTTATGTCGGAACGTGGCAATTCAATCCAAGTTAGTTATGTCGGAATGTGGCAATCCGATCGATCACACCACAATCACAAACACAAGTATACTTTCAAGTCATACATTCAAGAGTGATTCATGGCATACAATCATTCATTTTTCTCATTTACAAAAAGTGTGATTCAACAATGCAACATTCGCATACCCGATGCACCATAATGAAGCCATAACAAAAATTCATCACACAATCATAGAATCACATCCATCACCTACCTCGAAACAAGCTTAAAATCCTAAGAAACTTGATCCTTCCCTTTTCGGATTCGTTCCGCTTGTTCTTGGTCTACAAAAAATCAATCTAATACGGGAATCAACAAACAATCGCTAATTACCTGTTACTAACAATTCTATGAACCCTAGAGCAAACCCATGATCCGAACTAACCAATTTAGGGTTGTCTTCACCATAGAATTCATAAAAAACAAATCTCCCCCATCAATATTCACCCATTTTATTGCGTTCTATGGATCGAAAAATGGATTCGGGGAGTGAAAAGCTTACCTTTAGACTCAAGAATGGTGAAAAATGAGTAGAAATCACCTAGGGGTCGTTCCTTAGTTCTAAAAGTCGAAAAGTGCCAAATAAGGTCGTTTAGGGATTTATTAACGACATTATGTCGCATCTGACCCGCCACAGCATCCCTCATCCCGTTGTAGTGGTGGCGCCAGAACAATATAATGCCCGCCAGAGCGGCATTCTCGAACTAGTGAGCTATTCGTCAGTCATCTTCGATTTTAAGTCACGTCTCACCCGCCACAACGGCAACCACCACGCCATAGCGACCCCGCCAAAGCGGCCCAAACGAGACAGAAAGTTATTTTTAAAGAATCCAAATCCCCATTCCACAACACACCTCAACTCAGCAATGCTCAGAAAATACCTTTCTCGCTAAGATCACTTCCCGGAGATCTACTCATCCAAATTAAATTTCGTAAACCGTACGGGTTCGTTAACGAGTTATCTAACTACTCATGCAATCAAAATCGAAAACAAATCACCTGATTGCTACCAGATTTGCCTACACCTTGGTGACTCCAATTTCCTTCAAATCTGAACAAGGTTGGGAAAATTCAAATACTACGAAAAAGTTTTTCCGGCCCCAAATTTTTCCCCGTTGGCATTTCTATAACGACGAGAAAAATTCGTTAAAATAATGCGTACGAGTCAAGAAGGTAATTTTTTAATTTTAGTTTATTGATATTTTCTCAAGAATTTAGTTTGATGAGTAGAAGTTAGGATCTAGGAGGGTAAATTTCAAATTTTATTTTATTTAATTTTATAACAAGAAGCAAAGAGGGTAATTTTTGAATTTTAATGAGCAGAGAGGGTAGATTTTGAATTCTAGTTCTTGTGATGTATTCTTAAGCATTTAATTTGATATGTAGGAGTCAAGAAGGTAAAATTTTGAATTTAACTTGATGTGTAGATACCAGAAAAGTGAATTTTTATTTTATTTTATTTAATTTGATTACTAGAAATCACGTAAGTTTCAACTTTTACTTTTTATGATATTTTCTCAATCATTTAATGTAGAAAGTATGTTACATCTAGATTGTTTTAGAGATAACATTACTCTTAAATATGAATTACCAATATTTATTAAATATATTACATGAATATTTGAATAATTTAATAATCAATAACTTTTAAAATTTATGAAATTTTCACATGCAAAAATAAATAAAAAATGAATATTTCAATTAATTAAAAATTAAAGGGGCTAAATAGAATATTATAAAGATTATTATCACAATTTATTGATATTTCAGAAGCTAAAAACAAATATATTATTTAAATTTCATTTAAATTAATTGAAAACATTTTAATTCGTTCTTGAAAAGTTATTTGAATTTACCTTTGGAGTTTTGGAATGTAAATTTTAAGAAAATAAGTAAGAACAAATTTTGAATTATTAATATTATGATTTTTATTTAAAACTACTTAATCAAAAAAAATTAAAGCAATAAAATTATTAATAAAAAGAGGATGAAGTTGGAAAAAAGATTAAGGAGGGCGAGAGATATGATTTTTCCAATTGTTGAGTTCCTTCTCATTAGATTCACTATAATTTTTCCGAACAAATCTCCATTGATCATAAATATTTTATAGCCACTAATATCACTCGATCAAGTGTAGTAAGTTTGAAACATTTTTTTATCAAATTACCCTATCTAACAAATTAATCTATTTAATTAGATCGTGTTAAAACGTTGCTATCACTAACCTCCACTTTTAAATTTCAGTCATTAATATCTTAATGCTTCGAAGTGGCGTTGAAACTAAAACCTAATCTCACAGTCTCTTGAGAATAACAAACTATAAAACGACATCAATAAGCGGGGGCCTTCAATTAACTACTATCAATGTACAATTGTACTTATACTCAAATTATTTTGTAGCTTATATGTTTGGGAATCATAACTCAAGTTTCTAATCTTCTTTGACCTGATTAATGTACGACATAATACACCAATATGTCTTTAAACCATCTGATCAACTCATATTTATGCCCTCCAACTTTGGGTGTGCAAGGGTACTCACATAAATTTGTATAAAGTTGAACAAGTAGATACACATGATTCATACATGACATAATACACGTAGGGCACCACGTAGGACACAAATTTTCATGCCACATATGTTTTTGCATCCCTACTTTATTCAACTAATGTGAAACGTCGTGGTGACTCAAAAAAAAAATCAATCAAGTCAAGTTTAAAAGAATTTAGGAACAAAAGTGTTTTGAAGGAGTCGCCACCTAAGTTTAGGAAAAACTAGGAAACCAATTAAAAGTATCTACGAAACCAATATATTCTAGATAAGGGTTTCAGGTTATTCCGAAGGAAAGGTGTTAGGCTGTCACCCGAGCCTACACCCTGGACGTGGCCGGCACTAGAACCATTGTTGGTCCCCAAGCGAACTCTCATACTGGCTGGCTACAAGCGGAAGACTAACTCAAGCATACAAAAGTTTAAAACTGAATTAAATTTCATTGAACTCAAATACTCAACCTTTTTAAAAGTCTATACAATACTAAAAATAAAAGTAAATACAGAAACTCATCAACTCTGTCTATCTATGAAGCCTCTACTATTACAGAAGGATATCAGGATAACACCCTCGACATCTCAATACTAAAAACAGTAAGGTAAAGGTGAAGTCCTCCGGAATATAAGATGGCTCACCAAAGCTGACTGGAATATCACATGACCTCAACAAAACGCCTGTTGATGATCCTGAATACTTGTATCTGCATCATGAAATGAAGCATGCCAAATGGCTCATTATATGGAGTGTATGAGCATGTAAGGGGAATTCTAAAGCATAAACATAAGCTTGAACTGATGGAAAAGAAACATACTTACCTCTTCTCAACTCACTCAACTTAACTAAACTCCATGAAACATAGTTCAACTCAACATAGAGAAAATAGGGCTCAACTCAATAGTAAGATACATGAAACATAGTTCAACTCAACTCAAAGAAATAGGCTCAACTCAACAATAAGATGCTTAACTTAGTGAAACATAGTTCAACTCAACTCTGTGAAACATAGTTCAACTCGGGATACTCAAGGATAAAGAAACAAAAAAAGATGTAATATCTGGAAAGCTTTTAAAACAATGGATAATAACTCAATTGTATGCAAAAATACAATAATAACTCAATTGTATGAAAATATAATAATAACTCTTATTTGTATGTAAAGATACAAAATAACTTTGTTTGGGAGATTCTCTAACCGATAATCATCACTATGAGTTATGTGATGATACAATATCTGGCCCACGCTGCTAGAACGGTCCTATACTTTGTCGGGATATAAAACCTACTAACTAACTGGATCCACTAGTCTATGCTAAAAAGCAATAAGGAATCATCTAAAAAGTATGACATTTTCTGCCCACGTTGGCTACATGGTTTATGGGGGCTGTGAGTTGTTAGGTCTCTCCCCCATATCGGTGCTCAATACTACTCCCAAAAATATACTTAGCTCATATGTTTTAAAAGAAAACACAACTCTTTCTATGTTTTGATATTATTACTAAAAAATCTTTCTCTTAAAAGAGATGGTACTTAAACTGCTCAAAACTCTTTTGGAAATCACAGTTTTCTCCTATTTTAAATGTGAAAACATTTACTCTTGGGAATACTTAGTTCCCATATATTATTTTAAAGAAAATGAAACTTGACTCTACTATTCCTCATAATCATTTACTCAAGCCTTTAAACAAATTATGAATAATTGTAAAAGACTTCTCAAAATAAGGTTCATGCCAAATTATGGACGTGAAACGACTCAATTAAAGGTTTTCAATAAACATATATAGAACTCAATACTCGAAACTCAATGACTCCAGAATTCAAGAACTCAACGATACTACTCATCTCATGAATGCTCGACTTCATGTGGGATTATGGGCATGACCCACTCAACTGAAGGATCTCCTTGTATAACATATAGTAATCCAAAATTATTAAATATAGTTTAAAAAGGATTAGGAACTCAATACTCAAGAACTTAGAACTTGAATATGCTACTCCGCTCAAAGATACTCAAATTATGGAGTTAATGCGGAACTTATGGGAATGAACGACTTGACTCAAGGATCTCAATGATAATGTAGACTCATGAATACATTTTCCTCATTATCATACTCCCTTACTCGAGTCTTGAAACAATTTATATTTTATTGTAGAAGAATCCTTGAAAAGACTCAAAGGGACTTTCTCAAACTTTACTCTAAACTCTTCCTTGAATTTGAATTATGAATTCAATGTTATGATTCATGTTATGAATGATTTCTCGTTGTTTAGAAGTAGTTTAGAGTGTTTAGAATAAATAGGGAGTAAAGGTACACTTTAAGAGAACTTAGACGGGTAAAATGACGGAAGCGCACTGCTGGGGCACAGCCTCAGCCCTCCCCTAGAACAATCCGACAAATTTTCTTCTTTGATTTTAGGCTCTAATTTTCCTAGAATCGAATGGTTTCTTCCCAAATTAGATAGATTCGAATACCAAATATAAGAACACGAAAACTACTCAATAACAACTCTCAAACTCCTAACTTTCCTCTCAAGAACTCATCAACCCATCCTAATTCAAGAATAAAAACAATACTTCAAGAACACAAATCAAGAACTTAAATTTCTCAATATTTATGGATAGATTCGCAAAAGAATTTCCGTCTAGGTCAACGAACCCAACAGTTTGGAAACTTACATACCTCTTAGAATCGAATCCTTGGCGAAAACCCCTCGAAGATTGCAAGAAATCTCGACGAATGCCTTGAACCTTTTCCTTTTTTTCTCTTCTTTTCTCTTCTTGTACTTTCTTCTTAAACCCTAAGCGTAATTAGGATTTGTGAAAATTGAACCAAATCAGTTTAGACCCCTAAATATTACCATATTTCGTTTTAATCTGACTGGGTAAGGAAAACACAAAAACACCCTTCATATTTTTGGGTAACTTTCCTTAAATTATCAAACTGACTTCAAAAGGGCATATCTCCATCATACAAGCTCAAAAATTATCAAACTCGATGACGTTGGAAAGAGGATTTAGAGATATTTCATTTGATATCTTATGGGTCTCCTAACTCATCCTTTACTGAAAGTTATGGTCGTTTGAAGTTGACCCAAAACATAAAAGAACTAAGGAATGACTTGAATGAATTCTCTTTAATTTTTCTGGAACTCAAGGTGCTATATCTAGTGACCTAACCTTAATACTTAAGTCATTTTTAATTCCTAGGTAAAATCCTACTCACAACGAAGCAGAGTTTGAGACTTAGTTCAAAAAACTTTTGGGGTGTTACATTATCTCCTCATTGGGATCATTCGTCCTCGAATGACGGCTGTACTGGTTATGGAAGGGGGTTACTCTCACTATCTCTTATGGCTGATGAACTTCCCTACCAAGAGTTGGGACCTTCTATATCACCTAAATCAAGAACGATGCTTTTGTGAACATAGTCACACCCTCTCTGAAGTTACCTTATTTGAAACAAAGGAAATCTAAGCATGAAGTAAGAATAGGAATACCATGCTTGGGTAATAGGACTGCTAATTATTAAGCTTAGCATTACTCCTCAACTACGCTCTTCTTTCCTTATATCATACCTCATTGGCTGCAACTCCTAGTTCCCTCAAGGGTACATGACTTCTCTTTACCAAGGCCTGAGTCTAACGACATGCTCTTACTATATTCAAGTGTAACCCAAATCCTAAGGTTCAAATTATATATCTCTATAGGGAGTCTCATCCCAATAACATTACTCTTTACCACCTCATTTAATCAACATTGGGCTCATATCAAGAACTACCTCATGTTTAACAACACCACTTTCAAGCTTAGTAATCTAACAACTCCATGGACCCTTACTAACTAACTCCTTAAGAAGTTCTCATTCTCTCATCATCCCTGCCATACCAACTAGAATTTCCCGCATTACTACTCCGGACCAACTAAGGGCTCTCATTTAACTATTTCTCATAGTAAAACCTCATCCTCCTCTTCCTAATCATTTATAACCTTATGTGGAATTATCACACCATCATTATCACAATAAAATCATTAACATTTTCCTTCTAACATCACTCCACTACTAAAAGGACCTCTAAAAGATATCTCCCATACTCTTTTGAACTCATTACTATCTTATTCTCAACACTTGACTTGAATTTCTCATCTTATCATCTCTCCCTTAGGTCTAAAGCTGACAATTGGAAGTTATGGACCTATTCCATCATCTCTAAACTGGTCTACATCCCTTTTTCACAACTTAAATACTATTTGCTCACTTATTATACCTTATTACTTAATCAGTTCTCTAAGCTTTGGAATATCATGACCCTCTCAAACAAATCATAAGCCTAGCTTAGATATCTCACTTCATGAATACTTTGTGCTTCTATTCAACACATATATTTAGTCTCCTCTAACACGATGGCACATTGACATCAACTATATTATGGTTAAAATATTCTCTATCTAAACATGACTAGTACATATTCCTCTTCCTTCTATCAAGAACTCTCTACAACATTATTATTCCATATTTCACTCATATAGGAACTCATCACTTATAACTGACTGGGTGTATGATTGCAATAACATAATCTTCCCCCATCACTATCTCCTTTCATAGATTACTAAACCTCTTCATAATTTCGTAACTCATGCTACCTTTTTGAGATGAAAATACTACCCAAGCTCTAAACATCCTTCCTCTTAAGGATCTCCGTTGAAACAGGGCTTAGAGAAGAGAGTACAACTCACTTTTAACTTGAACACATGATTCGTATGAACATGAGTGCATTCCTTTGAAACTCAACATTTAATTCACTCATGGGCTTCTCTAAAGCCCCTCAGGAGTCTCACGACTTCCTCAAGATTTTTTCTAAGAGTAACTCATCGATAAAGGATAGACTTTGCTTTTCAACCACCTCTAGTATGGGGGTAGTCGAATGGATATGTGAACGCACAAGTCAGAATAAGTCTCTATGACATAGATCTATTACACGATTTAGAGTATGAAAGCAGGGAAACTTTTCCTAAATGTTTTTAATCACTTATTTATAGAAGTGGGACCCTCACAACCACAAATAAGATCCTACTTGACACGGCTTCATAGACACCCTAGAATACTTAAATGTTGTTCTCTGATACCAAGTTTGTCACGACCCGAACCTACACCCTGGATGTGGCCGGCATCAAGAACCATTGATGGTGCCCGAGAGAACCCTCATCTTGGCTTGCTACAAGCGGAAGACTAACGCAAGCATACAAAATCTTCAAACTGAATTAAATTTCATTGAACTCAATTACTCAACCTTTTTAAAAGTTGTACAATACTCAAAATCAGAGTAAATACAGAAACATCTCAACTCTGTCTATCTATGAAGTCTCTACTATAACAGAAGGATATCGGGACAAGACCCTCGACATCTCCAAACTACTAACTACAAATAAAGGTGAAGTCCTCCGGAATATAAGATGGCTCACCAAAGCTGAATGGAATATAACATGACCTCAATGAAACACTTGTTGATGATCTTGAATACTTGTATCTGCATCATGAAATAATGCAGGACAAATAGCTCAGTACATGAAATGTACGAGCATATAAGAGGAATTCTAAAGCAGAAACATAAGCTTGAACCGATGGAAAAGAAACATACTTACCTCTTCTCAACTCACTCAACTCAATGAAACATAGTTCAACTCAACTCAGAAAAAATAAGGCTCAACTCAATAGTAAGATACTAAACTCAGTGAAACATAGTTCAACTCAACTCAGAGAAATATGGCTCAACTCAACAATAAGATGCTCAACTCAATTAAACATAGTCCAACTCAACTCTGGTTACTCAAGGATAAAGCAACAATAAAAGATGCAATATCTGGAAAACTTTTAAAACAATGGGTAATAACTCAGTTGTTTGCAAAAATACAATTATAACTCATTTGTATGAAAATACAATAATAACTCGTATTCATATGTAAATATACAAAATAATCTTATTTGGGAGATTCTCTAACTGACAACCATCATTATAAGCTATGTGATGATACAACGTCAAGCGCACGCTGCCAGAACTGTCATATACTTTTTCGGAGTATAGAATCTACAAGTGGATCCACTAGTCTATGCTAAAAATCAATTAGGAATCATCTAAAAAGTGTGACCCTTTATACCCACATTGGCTACATGGTTTATGAGGGCTGTGAGTTGTTAGGACTCTCCCACATATAGTGCTCAATACTACTCCCAAAAATATACTTAGCTCATATGTTTTAAAGAAAACATAACTCTTTCTGTGTTTTGAGATTATTACTCAAAAATCTTTCTCTTAAAAGAGATGGTACTCAAACTACTCAAAAGTCTTTTGAAAATCTCAATTTCCTCCTCTTTTAAATATGAAAATATTTACTCGTGGAAATACTTATTTCCCATATATCATTTTAAAGAAAATGAAACTTGACTCTAGTCTTTCTCATACTCATTTACTCAAGCCTTTAAACAAATTATGAATAATTGTAAAACAATTCTCAAAATAGGATTCATGCCGAATTATGAACGTGAACGACTCAATTCAAGGTTTTCAATAACCATATATATGACTCAATACTCGAAACTCAATGACTCCAGAATTCAAGGACTCAATGATACTACTCATCTCATGAATGCTCGACTCATAGAGTTCATGCGGGATTATGGGCATGACCCACTAACCTCAAGGATCTCCTTGTATAACATATAGTAATCCAAAATTATGAAATATAGTTTCAAAAAGGATTAGGAACTCAATACTCAAGAACATAGAACTAGATGATGCTACTCCTCTCAAAGATACTCAAATTATGGAGTTAATGCGGAATTTATGGGCATGAACGACTTGACTCATTGATCTCAATGATAATGTAGACTCATTAATATGTTTTCCTCATTCTCATACTCCCTTACTCGAGTCTTGAAACAATTTAAAAGTTAATGTAGAAGACTCCTCAAAAAGACTCAAAGGGACTTTCTCAAACTTTACTCTTAACTCTTCCTTGAATTTGAATTATTAATTCAAGGTTATGATTCATGCTATGAATGATTTCTCGATGTTTAGAAGTATTTTAGAGTATTTAGAATCAATAGGGAGTAAAGGTACACTTTAAAAGAACTTAAACGGGTAAAACGACGGAAAAAGGGTGGCCATAGGGAGGCGACCCTGGCGCATTGCTGACACGCGGCGCCAGCCCGTAAACTTCAGAAAAGAAATATGGCGCCCTGCTAGGGTGCCACCCCAGCCCCCTCTGGCGCATCTAGGGCGCGCCGCCCCAGCCCTTTCCCGAAACAATCCAACAAATTTTCTTCTTCGATTATTCACTCAATTTGCCTAGAAGAGAATGGTTTCTTCCCAACTTACTTAGATTCAAATACCAAATATAAGTACACAAAAATCTACTCAAACTCCTAAATTTCCTCTCAAAAACTCATCAACCCATCCTAATTCAAGAACGAAAATAATACTTCAAGAACACAAATCAAGAACTTAAATTTCTCAATATTTATGGATAGATTCGCAAAAGAAACTCATGATTGGCGTGTGGATGAGTGATCCCAACACTATAGAAACTAGCATACCTCTTAGGATCGAATCCTTGGTGAAACCCCTCGAAGATTGCAAGAAATCTCGACGAACACCTTCAACCTTTTTCTCCTTTCTCCTCTTTTCTCTTTTTGAACTTTCTTCTAAAACCTAAGCGTAATTAGGATTTGTGAAACTGAACCAAATCCATTTAGACCCCTAAATATTACCATATTTCATTTTAATCTGATTGGGTAAGGAAAAGACCAAAATACCCCTCATATTTTTGGGTAACTTTTCTTAAATAGACAGTCTGACTTCAAAAGGGCATATCTCCCTCATACGAGCTGAAAAAATAGCAAAATCGATGTTGGAAAGAGGACTCAAAGATCTTTCATTTGATACCTTATGGGTCTCCTAACTCATCCTGTACAGAAAGTTATGATCGTTTGAAGTTGACCCAGAACTTAAAAGAACTAAGGAATGACTTGAATGAATTCTCTTTAATTCTTTTTGGAACTCAAGATGATATATCTAGTGACATGACCTTAATACTTAAGAAATTTTAATTTTTTAGGTAAAATCCTAGTCACAACGAAACAGGATTCGAATCTTAGTTCAAAAAAAATCGGGGTGTTACATAGGCATACATCGAAATCCAGAAATGTGGGTCCTGAATGAGTTCATTTTTTCAAATTGAGGAGGAGATAAAAACAATATGTAAGTATAATAAACATGCAATATACACAAGTAATAAAATAAAATAATAATATAAGACATGGCCTAAAGTTTGCCTAACATCGATATATACAAAATAATGAATAAAGAATACAATTTGAACTTTATTTGAATAGCTTCAACGGGAAGCAACTCCGAGTACCTATAAAGACACTTAGTAAAAGTGTTAGTAATAAATAAATATGAATAAAAAATAAATGAATTAAATAATAACTTGAAAATAAAAACCCGTCTTATTACCATGGGAGGCCTTGGAAATCGACAGTAATTTCTTCATCGGTCAATTTTAACATACAAAATATATAAACTTTAAACTAAATTTCCTTCTTTTAAAATGGGGAGGCCTCGAAAACCGACGGAGAGATTCTTTCATTGGCCAATTTTATATGATTCACAATAATAATATTAAATTAAACAAAGAATAAAATAAAATAAGTTGCAACAACTAAGTAAAATAACAACATAACAATATAAAAACAAAAACCATATAATAACCAAAACAGGAACGCGGCTTGCTAAAAAACCTTAAAATCCATACAATCATTTCTATAGATTAAGAATAGTCAAATATACACCATAAAGCAACAATAAGAAAATGAATAAAATACATAATAAAAATAAAATGAAGGAAATGGATCTCAACTGAAAACTACAAAAAATGAACTTTACTAAAAGAAAAATGAAAACAATGCTTCATGAAAATATGAATAAATCACAAAATGAACGGCTTAAACTAATCAATTTAATGTTTTGAACATAAATAGATGGATAAAAAATAAATAAATAAACAAGAATAACCCAATCATATTGAATCAAAAAGTAAACTAACAGCGAATAAAATCATCTAATAAACAAAATATAGACATAAATATGTATAAATGCAAACAATGAAAGAGTGTCACCGGAGGTAAGTTTTCTCAAGCTAGATTTGAACTAAATGAATAGGAATGGAGGCTGGTCGGGTCTTGATTATCTCCGCCGGATCTGTCATTGTCCACCGGAGTTGGAGCCACACCGGAGATGGAGGTCAGAGCTCCGAGCTCTTTATTTCGATGGAGCTTTGAGCTCACTAATAACCTGTAAAAAATAAACAGAAACTCGATAGGGGGGAGGGAACTGACCACCATCTTTGTTTGGCTCCGGTTCATCGGAGCTTGATGCTACTCACCGGAGTCACTGGCTGCAGCGATTAAAGGAAAAAAAAGATGGGGTTTGTTTGCTGGCTGGTTTTCTGGGTTGAAGGGTGGTGGCGTTTGGTGGTTGGTCTGGTTGTTTTAAGGTAGTTTGGGTGGCTGTTTCTGGTCGTTTTCTGCCGAAAAAAAGTAAGAAATGGTGGTTGAATCTCTTGGAAGTTTTGGTAGGGTTTTGCTGGGGAAGAAAGGTAAAGGGTGTTTGAATGGTTGTTTCTATTATACCGGAAGATTGAAAATGGGGTCGCTTGGGTTGTGGACTCGCCAGATTCTGACGGAACTCCAGTGAGCTTGTAACCAAAAAATTATAAACACTAAAAAAAAATTTAAAGACTAAAACATCTGAAAATTACACTCATTCTCTTATCTACCACCTCTAAATTAATGACCAAGAAATAACTTGAATAAAAAATCAAAAACCACCTATAATACATGATCATTATCTTAAAACAGTGGGCCAAAACCACTAGTTAATAAAATATTTGTGTATGAAATGTTATCCATATTTGAATGAAATTCTAGACTGTGCAAAATATCAAATGGAATATTAACAAATGTAACAAATAAAACGAATATTAAAAATTGTAATAAATGTAACCAATGGCATGTAAAAAATGTAATTTAACAGAAATAATGATTTAATCTAAATGAACTAATATTTGAACGTAGTCAACCGGCTTTGACAAAAAAATAATATAATTAAAATTAATTAATAAAAATTCTGAAATTTTGACAAATAAAGATAAATATCGTTAAACTTATTTAAAATTATAAAAAATGTATTTTGAACTATTGAATAAATAAAACTTAAATATTACGAATTTTGAAAATGTTAGGCCAAAATTGGGTGTCAACGATATGACGCATGTGTCTATTTGTTCAACTTTATACAAGTTCAAGTGTCTACTTGTGCACACCCAAAATTGAAGAACATAAATGTGAGTCGAGGCAAAGTTAAAGGGCATATTTATATATTATGTTGTAATGAATTGTATATCAATGGTTTAGTAGATAAGTTAACCCCAAATGATGATATAGTAGAATTGTGAAGTTATAGTATGATAATTGAGCCAAATAACATTCCATAGGCTCATTCTACAAAAGACTTGGCGATTGTGTATTTCTTCTTACAGTAAGAAGGGACTTATTAGAGCATATTTAACACGATTCACTTATACATGTTTAGAAATACTTGTAATAGCATAAGTTTGTAAACATAAATCTTGAAATCATAATATAGCATATCATATCACCTACTAAAAGATTAATTTTATGATGCCTGAATGATTATGTGACATGTTATGTCACCTACTAAGCTTTCGAATTTTCCAAAGAAATACAAATCATCAATGAAATAAAGAAATTTGAATCAAACAAGTAGAAATATAAGGAAAGTTTAGCAAAGCAATGGGAAACTAATAGACTTCCATAATATGCATAAACCTGCTAATGACCCTCATGCTCCCGTACAACAATGTTGAGATCACTGCTTTATATTAAAATGAGTTGAGTTGAGACGAGGTAAGTTGTTTCTTCAAATCCAGTTCAAGTTTATGTCTTGTTTTAGATTTTTCCTCACATGCTCGTACATTTCATGTACCGATGTCATTTTATCGGCATCTTTTATAATGCAGATACAGGTAACCAGGATCAGCACTCAGCGCTTCATTGATCCAATTGAGCTCCAGAGTATGTAGGTGAGTCTCCTTGCTTCCGGAGGATCCCTTTTGTTATGTTTCAGTTATTTCAGTTATTAGGATGATCGGGGTCTTGTACTGACATCCCTCACAGTATTAGAGGCTTCATAGATAGATAAACATAGTTCATGAGTCCCTTTTCTCATTTAAGTTATTTATGTCTGAGACTTGAGTTGCCTCTTTTGGCTAGTTGAATGTTTATTTCTAAACCATTCTAAGTTTACTTTTGAGGCAGTTGAGTAAAGTTTACATTTGATTTCTTTTATTGATGCTTAAGTTTTCCGTTGAAAGTTTAGCAAGGCCAAGGGTTTGCTTAGGGCCAGCAATGGTTCTCGAGTGCCAATCGCGTCAAGGAAGTAGGCTCGAAGCGTGACAAACTTGGTATCAGAGCACAGAGTTCAAGAGTCCTAGGGTGTCTATGAAGCCGTGTCTGTAGAGTCCTAGTTATCAATGTGAAGCGCGCCACATCTATAATTAGGAGGCTGCAACATTTATGAACTATATCACTTCTTTCATACTCTTTTCGTGTGATAGAGTTTAACTCTACAAAGTTTATTTCTAACTCGTGCTTGCGATTATCTTTCTGATCATGCATCCACGAAGAGTTGTCTGAGGTTGTCCTGCTAGAAGGAATGTTGAGGATCAAGGGGTACCCAATGTTTTACTCGAAAAATATAAATAAAAGAAAAATGACTAAGTTTTCAAAAAAATCGATTAAACTTGTAGTTCAAGAGAAATCGAATTTCCAAAAGAACAGAGTCGCCACTTAATTTTTGAAAGAAATTAAGAAAACTTAAGATTTTCAAAAGATTTAAAACAGACTAAAAATCATTTGAAATTCCAAAGAGGATTCGGGATTCAATTTAAATTTCGAGAAGGGTTTAAGCATTCGAAATGTCCGCTAACTTGCAGTTGACCAACGATTTGACTAAACTGACTTTTCAACTAACTTTTAAAATTTAACTAAGTTTAAAAGAAAGATAATTTTAAGTTGTTACTTTTAAGGGAAAGATGACATAATTCTTATTAAGACAAAATAAATTATATGTAACTAAATATATAAATAAGTAAATAATAAGATATTTCAAAAATAAGAAAGGCTATCTTAGGAAACTTAATTAAATTAAACCATAAAAAAAAACAAGTAAAGATTAGTCAACACAATGATAAATAAATACAAGAGAGAAGGAAATATCAAATTTGGGCCCTGTGCCCAAATTCAAATTCTTGGGCTTGGCCCAAACCTGTCCTAAACTCTAAGAGTGGGCCTGCTAATGGGTTTCAGCCCATTTTCGCCCCTTTTTACACTTGAATTCTGTGTATACATTCTATGTATACAAGCCATATATTATTATTTTTTTATTTTCATTTTTTCTGTATATCAAGCTTTGACCCGTATTTCGTCTTCGAACCTGCATATCTGCCTTCAACCTGTGCTTTGCTGCATTTTAGACCTGTATACCGACGTTTAGACCTGTATACTAGTGTATACAACGTGTATACAACTTATTTTTTAACTTTCTGAGGCCTGTCTCAGCTTCCTTTAACATGCATTTCAGCTTCCAAATTCCCAACGATAGTCAAGGCTCGACTCAAAGAGATTCAACTCGAAGATATGCTAAGAGGGGAGTCCAAAAGGACTCGGATTGGAGTCACATGAATCAACAATAAAATTACATATGAGAGCCGATACATTAAATCGATACAAGAAGCATAGAAAGAATGACATCAGAATATCAAAACAAAATTTATGTGCTACTGCTATAAACCATAAGTCATTCTACCAAAATATATGATGTAAGACTTAAAATAATGATGAGAAAAATCTTAACTTTGGTACTCATAGGAGGTGTCACTCACAAGTAAAATTTAACAAGCTAATCAAACCAACAGAGGAGTAGATACAAACATTATTAAATTAATTTCCAACCACATTCATATATCCTTAACAATTTATGACTAACTGCATCATTAACTATTCTAGACAAGAAGAATTAGGAAAATATCACATATTATCTAAGTTTTAATAAACACACTTAACAATGAATTGACAATAGTTAATTGGTACACCATACTTAGCATAGAGAATGAATTCCAATTAAATTAAGACATTATCCAAAATTAAACTAAAGTCGTATTAAATAAAGGAATATCATCACAAAATGCCAAATTTTCCTAGACTAGAATATGTATAATCTAAAACAAGATGAGCAGCTACTAGATTGAGGGAACAATGATTCAGTAAGATGAAGAAACACATAAACTAGTGATAAATCACAAAGAGGATTGTACTATAAGTTCCAATATTACTGTCTCAAGCTAAACTGCGAATACAATGCTTAGATTTCTAGGATAACAAGGAACAAATTAAAACAACAAGATAACAATTTTCAGATTTCATTTATAACAAGCTAAACTGGAGTTTTAGGACGAACAAATAACACGGAAATCCAACACATTACTGTAAGATACCCAAAATTATTTAAACTTGAGAGTTGCTGCTTAACATCACACAAGCAATAGATAATTGATCTAAAATAGCTAACCACACTCAAACGAAAAGATTATCAACACAAGCGACTTCATTCGAAGAAAATTGAACTATTACATCAGCAAGATTCAAAGCGAACTCAAAGGGAAAGACCATCAACTGTGTTCAACAATAAGATCACTAAAATGTCATGAAAGAGATAGCAACATCAGAGAAGAAACAGGCTAAGCAGTAGCTAAGGACTTTGACAAAAATGAAACTACCATAGAAAGAAACTAAGAAATACTCGATGAAAATACAACTCGAATCGCAATAAATCAACAACAAATACAGAATACAGCACTCTTAGCATTCCAACCATATCAAGAGATGCAACAATTTATTAATTAACATGAAATCCTAAAGAGAAAGGATGACTAATAGAACTGAAACAGAGCCGACCACATATCAATGGAGAGGAAACGAAATATAAGACTAAGGATATTACCTTTTCCGGTGCAGCGAACTAAAAACTCGAGTTACTGGAGACAATTCCACCACCAACAGATGAACTCCAGTGAGCTCCGATGAACAAAAAAAGAAAATCAAAAACTAAGACTCAAAATTTCTGCGGATTCGATGTTATAAGTAACACTGTTCTCAATCTAAATTTCGACCTTCCTCCTCTATTTTTCCTTCTTTCTCGCCTTTTAGGCTTTTCTCTATACATCCCCTCCTTTTCCAACTCTATTTCTCCCAACCCTAAACAATGAAGAAAGAGAGGGTTTATATAGAGGGAATATAGGATTGAATTTGGGGGAAAATGGGTGACGAATTTTTGAATTTCTAATTCGAATTCATCTTGGAGGATAAGGCTTGAACAACTAAGAATTGGTACGATTCTCAACGGAAAAATGAAGGGAGCCGTCCGATTTCTTGAGAAGGACGATCGAGGCGCAAGATGGAGACATCTAGATTATTCTCCAACGATCTCAGTACGAACGAATAAGGAGAGAGGAGAGGGACGCGGGCTGTGCGAGATGGGTCGGGTCTGCAATTTTTCTGGAGTTCTGGGTTTCGATTTTGGCTGAATTTCATTGAGGAGGAAGAAGAACGTGTAAAGGGGTCTGATCGGTATTGTTGTACGTATACTTTATTGGATTGTTGGTTAAATGGGCTGGGGTTGGAAAGTTATTGTAAAGAATTGGAAATGGGCTGAAATAAATTGCTATTGGGTCTGGGAATTGAGGGAATTGGGTATGAGTTTCTGAAATTGAAAATGGGCTAAAGGATTGCCATTATAGCCAAACAAAGTTAAAGATCTAACCAAATTGAATTAGTTTAATAAATTCGGCTAGAAATTAAATAGGATGAATTAATATAAATTAATTAATGAGCTTCTTACTCTTAACGAAATAAAATAATTAACTTAGTTATAAACTAAATAATTTAAAATATAAACTATTATACAACTAAACTAATTAACCAAATATTTAACAAATCTTTTTGAGACGATTTTCAAATATTCATAAACTACACTAATTATATGCAAAATTTTATAAAACATATATATTGTTGAAAAATTATTTTCAAAAAAAGCGACAAAACTATTTAAAATAACTTGAAAAAATATTTTTGAATTTTATAAAGTCAATTATTTCGAATCGTTTCGAATTTTAAGAAGCTCGATGGTTAATTTATATTGTGGAGGTCCAAAATTGGGTGTCAACAACTGTCCCTCATTTGACTTGGATTGATGAAAGAAATTCGAGGCAAATGAAATTGACAAATCCAATTTTGACCGACCACGTCTCCCATTATCCATCTCTTAGAAAAAGGCTTTGGTACGGACTTTAGGAATTATGGCCGAACCCTTGAAATAGGTTTCCTACATATCTCAAGCCATATGAGAATTCAGGCCACTTGTAGTTTTAAAATGCTTGATTTGACGCACGATTTTGAAAGAATGCAAAAGCTATCCCGACACCGAATTATGAAGAAGTCAAGATGCTCGGTAATAAGATTTAAGAGAGAATGTCAGAATGTAGCCGAGTTTTCAACATTGAGCCCGCCTACATATCCTTAAACATTAGAAATCAGGCTGCTTGTAATTCAACTCGATCTGTTGAAAAGGAACTATATTATGCTAGATAACCTTTGGTTCTGGAAGAGTGACAAATAAGTCGAGTATGAAAAAGAGGCTTTCAATCTCTTAGCCATGAATGTGGAGCTCTTCACATCCATAAGTAAGAACTTACACGGTCATAATTTCCAAAGCTCTTGGTGCATTGTCACTCAGATTGGAAAGATGCCTCTGGTGAGAACCCAAAACTTTCCGGATACGAAACTAAAACCGATAAACCTAAAGAAAACCCACATGCCTTCTGATAGGGGTGCGGTTTGATTGTGGTGGAAGTCGTTCCTCATCTCGCATCCTAAGATTTTGGTATCCCTCTTTCGACTATGTCCCAATTCGCTGCTAAGAGCATGGGTACATGATCATACAGTTTCAGAGGTTTTCTATAAAACTTATGTTTAAAACTCAGTATATTCAGCGTAGTTTTGAGATTCAGTAAACCATTTTTAAATGTTTATTTCAATTTGGTGCTTATGTATGCTTGAGTTAGTCTTTCGCTTGTAGTTAGTCAGGATGAGGGTTCGCTTGGGAACCAACAATGGTTCTTGAGTGTCGACCACGTCTAGGATGTAAGCTCGAGTCGTAAACTTGGTATCAGAGCACTGAGTTCAAGTGTCCTAGGATTTCTATGAAATCGTGTCAATAGGATCTTATTTTTGGTTGTGAGGGGACCACTTCTATAAATGAGGGACTATAGAAATTTAAGAAAAGTTTTTCTTCTTTCATACTCTAAATCATGCAGTAGATCTGTGTCATAAGGAATTTATTCTAACTCGTGCATTTCTCATATCCATTTGACTACCCCTCATACTCAAGATAGTTGAAAAAGCAAAACCAGATCTTTATCTATGAATTACTCTCGGCAAAAATTTTGAGAAAATTTTGAGACTACAGAGGGGCTTGAGAGAAGCCCGTGAGTGAGTTTAAGTGTTGAGTTTCGAAAGAATGCACTCCTTTTCATATAAATCGTGCGTTCAAGATAAAAGCGAGATGTACTCTCTTCTCTAAACCTTGTTTCAATTGAGACCCTTATGAGAAAGTGTGTTTTAGAGCTTGTGTAGTATTTCCACCCAAAAAGATAGTATGAGTACGAGATTATAAGCAGTTGTAGAAAAGGTGCCCAAAGTTAGAAGAATACACGCATAGATTCAGTTATCTAATAAAGGGAAATAGTAATGAGAAAAGTTATGTTAGTGTAGTCATACAACCAGTAAGTCATTAATGAAGAGGTTTTCCTTATGGGTAGACTGAGAAGTGATGAGTTTGTGTACATTTCATGAAAGATGATAAAGGAATAGTTACGAGTTAGGATGAGTTAGAGTATACTTTAAGTAGAAAGGAGTTTATGATGATGTTTCATTGTGTTAGTAACGGCCAAGTGTAGGTGTTGAATGGAAGAGAAGGAGTAATCATGAGGTGATAGATCTAAGCCAGACTTATGATTTTCGGGAGATCCCGTAATTTTCAGAGGGTTATAGAACTAGTTAGCCAATGATGTGTAGTGAGTAGGTAAGTTGTACTAAAATTTTGAAAATGATTGTGACAGTAATCTGTAAATAGGTAGACTGAGAGATAAAGATTGACTTAGTTGTCATGAGGTTTTGGAGGCGAGTGTTTCTTAATTTTATCTATTAGTAATGAGTTAGTATAGTATGCGAGCAATTATATTGATATCTGTGTTTTGTAATAAACACTAGGCTTGAATTTAAGATAAGAATCGTGGTAAAAAAGAATGACAACATGAGGGTGACGATGTTAATTTTGAGATCTGATCTGATAGACTCGACATAGAGTAGGTGAGGAATTGAGATGTTAGCTGCAATGAATATGAGTGGTACAAGTGAGAGATCCTAACTTTTAGATAAGGGCAATGAAGTGTGGCTAAGTCATAAGAGTAACAAGAGCATTTAGAGCTTATGTATGCTTGAGTTAGTTTGATGCTTATGTATGCTTGAGTTAGTCTTCCGCTTATAGTCAACCAGGATGAGGGTTCACTTGGGGACCAACAATGATTTTCTAGTGTCGGCCACGTCCGGGGTGTAGGCTCGAGTCCTGACACTTTGTTCTCCTCTTTATATTCGTTTACTGGTTGTTGGTCTTGTCAAAAACTTCGTTTGATCATATCTTCTTGGTATCTCATCTCTTAATTGTACTCTTAGTTTGTTTGTAGGGGTGTGCACTATTCGGATTAAACCGAATAACCAAACCAAATCAAATTTAATTTTTATTTGGATTGATATTTTGGTTTTTCGGATTGGTTTTAGATTAAAAAATTACTTTGTTTGGTTTTTTGGTTTGGTTTTGGATTTTAAAAAATAAAAATCGAAAAAACCGAATTATATATATATGTTTAGGTTTAGAATTAAGTTCGAGTTAACCATTTTTGTCCCTTTTTGGTTATTGCCTTTCATCATGATTACGTTTATATTTTATATTTGAACATCTATAATAGGTATAATTATAAGTATTGTGTTTTAAGTTTTACTTATGATTTATATTAGAAAGTATATTTAAGAGGTTAAATATTATTACTTTGGTTATGTTATTAATTATTGACATAACCGAATAAACAAATCGAAAAAGCCGAACCGAATAGAGGAAAATCAAATCAAACCAAATTTATTTTGGATCGGATTGGATTATACTTTTACAAAACCAAAAACCGAAAAATTCAAATCGAATAGTGCAAAACCAAACCAAAAAATCGAATGCACACCCTAGTTTGTTGACCTTTCTCATATTTATTTTTCTACTTTTATTCTTCACCAAATCTGATTTAGATTCTCTATTTTTACTTCTTTTTTTTTTTACCGATTTCACTTTTTGTTGAGTAATTATTTCTTTAATTTTAAAGACATAAATACCGAAGTATATAACAAAAATCCACGTAAATGATCATTATAATGTGACAAAAATATCGCAATTACTCTATATTAAATTCATAAAAAATGGAGTGCCAATAAAGAATAAAAATAGTTAATATAATAAGATTAAGAAAGTGAAAAACGGTTGGAATTTTAAATTAATCAGAGAGAGTTAAGAAAATACTCTCTCCGTTCACTTTTACTTGTCATATTTTGATTTGGCACATTTATTAAGAAAATAATTATTGATATAGATATTTTACCAAACTATCTTTATTAAATGATGTTTAGTATTAAGTTTTGAAAAATGATTTGAAGAAAGATTATTTAATGCTGAGGGTAAACATAAAAAAATATAATTATCTTTTTTTGAAATGTCAAAAGTGACAAGTAAAAATGAAAATTTATTTTAGATAAAAGTGACAAGTAAAAGTTAACGGAGAAATTAATTTCTAAATGTCTTTCCAATAGTCAATTATTAAACACAACCGTTAATAAGAGTTTGTCATTTATTATATTGATTTTTTCATATTATCTTAATAAATTTAAATAAAATGTATGCATATCTAAAAATATAAATTATTTGTAGCCTTCATTTTTAGAAGTATATTTTAGTATTATTTTTTTTAGGAATCTCATAGTGTAAGGAGTAAATTACATTTTATCTCTATTCTTATCCAATTTACAAAAGTCTCCTAAAATTGATGTCATCTCGATACATCACATTTGCTACATTATACAACTAGTTTGTTGAGATTAAAAAAAAATTAAATATAAAATTAAATGTCAGTTCCCCAAATCATGCAAATCTAATTGATGTCAATCTCTCCCAAATACCAACTCCAAACAATTCAAATTTTAAATTTTTTTCTCTCAAAACTCATCCAAATCATGATAGATTAAAAAGAGTCGACAATTTAATACAGTTATATATCATTTTAAAAAATTATGAATAGGATATACACTGATTTATTTATAAAACAGTGTTGTAGATACTTAACAACATGTGATACGTCGCAACATCTGATACATAAGTATGTTATATACATAACAAAGTTTTGTGTCATATACATAACTATGAATATGATACAAACATATTTTGTTATAAAATATTAGTGTTTATGTATCAACAATAATATTTGATAGTGTCTACAGATACATAGCCTTCTACTAGTTGAATAAGGCTGTGTGTATGTATCGGTAGTAAAAGATAACGAAATTTGTAATAGTTATGTATCCAATACATAGCTATGATCATGATACATACCAATTTGTGTTTCAATAAATTAGGGTTATGTATCAAAACTAATATTTGGAAACGATATATTGTACATAATAAAATTGTAATGTATCATAAATGTGAAATGAATTATACATCAATATAAGAATCAAAATCAAGTAGATACATCAAAAGATCTGCGGAAAGCAACAAAAAATCAACAATTTGATCTGCTAAAAGCAAAAAAGAAATGATGAAGAATTCCTTCCACACTTTCTCATTTGCTCTGTATCAACGCTTGTAGCTTTTTTTCACTTTCAACAATGACGTCACACATGGATCTCGACCCAAAGCCCTTACAGAGCCACCAACATTTCTTGATAAAATTGTAATGTATCATAATGTTGAAATGAATGCATTATACATACATTAATTTAAGAAAGAAAAACAACTAGATACATTAAAAAACTGAACTCATATGTATTAGAAAAAGATGAACAATGAAAAATCGAAAAAAAGTCAACAATCTGATGTATCAAAAAAAGATGAACAATAAAAAAATTGAAAAAAGTCAACAATCTGATCTGCGGAAAGAAAAAAAATGATGAAGAAATCCTTTTACACTCTCTTTTGCTCTGTATCAACTTTCGTAGTTTTTTTTTCACTTTCAACAATGGCGTCACCCATGAATCTCGACCCAAAGCCCTTACATGAGCCACCAACAACTTGATCTTTTTCCCCTTTTTTTGAGCGTTTTTTCCACAATCGATTTTGAAGTTGAAGATGCATCCTTCTTCGACTAAATATGTAGATGAAAAGGCTAAAAAAATTAATACCTGATGAAGTGGAAAGGAAAAATGGATGAAGAAGAAGAACTAATTAACTCCTCGTTAATAACTTGCAATTGATAAATCAGAAATTAGAAAAGAATTGAAATTCAAAATAGAGTGATGGAGATTATTGGTAATACCATAGAGTGATTTTAGGCGTGAAAAAAGAAAAAAAAAATCTTGGGGTGATAGCTTATAGTGATGTATCCGGAAAAGTAATAGAAATTATGGAAAAGAGATTTTTTTTTGTAATTTTTGAAATGGTAGGGAATAATAGAAAATAGGGTAAACAATGATGTATACTGTATAGTTAGGTGATTATTACCATTTTAATATATATATATGCATGTATAGAATAATACCTATAGAATCACATGAAAAACGACAAGTAATATATATTTGCTAATGTTATTTCAAGTTAATAAATATAATAAAGCTTGCATTAGAACACATAAATAATAAATTACTCTTTCAAGATAAGAAATCGATAGTTTAATATGCATTATCACCGTTTCATTTTTCTTTCTTGGTCATAAAACATTTAAAATATTTATTGGAGGCAATCTTAAGAAATGAATATGATAAATACCAAAAGGATTATGATACATTCCCTAACTCTTTGACATATTATATATTATAGTAGTAATAGTTTCTTAAGAAAACACAGTAATAATAACTTGTAAAACAGAAAAAATTAAGTTAAAAAACTACAAAAAAATAATTTGCAAGTTGATTGTTTCTCCATAAACTTATTCAAATGTTTAAACCACATAAAATACCTAATAAGTTTCCAAGTGTAAATTCATAAAAACTGATAAAATATAAATGAAGAGAAACCACAAAAAAAAAACCAAAAAAAAAACACCTGCAGTGCTATTATAAAAAAATAATTAATTATCAATACACAAAAGGGAAAGTCAAAGTAGAATTCGAAAAAATATTATATACGCTAAGCATCGCCTTATATAAAAAAATCATGGAGAAATTTTAAAAAGTTCGTAGCGGTCCTTTTATCAAAAATCATTTCATGTACTTTGTTCGGAAGTCCTTTCGATCTAAACTCATATTCTAAAAGTCATCTCTAAAGTGAAGAAAATTATCCAAGTACGTCTTATAAAAACACCAAAGCTTTCATCCCAATCTAACATCTTATCAACAAACTGCCTTCAATCTTCGTGTCCCAAAAACCAGCTCAAACTGAGGAGAACTTTCTTGATTCTTGTAAGCTAATCATTTATCCAATAAAATGACTCAAAACAAATATTACTACCTTTTTTTCTCAAGTTTTTTTTTCATTTACAATAACAACACATAAAACAACAATAAAGAGATTGCATTTAATTTTACATTGTTTTACAAAAAAAAAAAGTTGTAACTGCATTTAATTTTATATCATATAAATTGAAAAAAAATAATAAGAAAAATGTCAAAAAATTTGAGAAAGTGACTTCAAACATGGACTATGAACTCCTCATGTCCGAAAAGTGAAGTACAAGAGTTGTTTTGGTGGGCTAGAGAAAATGAATTTGTTGGCTAAGAGGGTGCAAATGGGTGTAAAAAAGGGTACATTTTGTCATTAGATCAAGTTCAAATCAACAAGTGATAGGTAAAATAAGTTTGTGCCTTTTAGATTTGAAAAAAGAAAAGGATTGAATTTTTCATTGATTCTACAGAATGAGTCAGATATAGGCAGTGATGAAGAATGATAGTATCTAAAAGGTCTAAATTATACTTAAAAAAAGAAAAAAAAAGTTCAAATACACATTTGGTAATAGAATGGAATAGTGAGAAATGCATGAGTTATTATGGTGTTGGACTAGTTGGGCTCCCTCTCTCACAACAGACTGCACCCATCTTGGTAAGTCTACCACCTCATCATGGCCAGGTGGCTGTACTGGTGCTTTCCCAGAGTTGATGTCTTACTATTTTCTATCTATTTCCGACAATTATGTAGTTACTTGAAGCCGTTTTCATGCTATGTCGATGTATTTGTTCATTTTCGACAGTTATGTAGTTACTTTAAGCCGTTTTAACTACTACATATACAACTATATTGATGTATTTTGTTTGTTTGCGACAATTTGAAGTCGTTTTCAATACCAAATATTATAGAAATGTTGATGTATTTTGTTGAGTTTGTCTAATAGAAATCTGAATACAATGTTAGTATTTTTTTTATGTAATTTATTTCTGGAATTTTCACATTACATTTGATGAATACAGATCTTGTCAATTGTCACCATGACTCAATAGAATAGATGACCTAAAGCCAAAATTTAGAAAAGACAAAAATAATTGTAATGCATTATATTTTAATAAAAAAAAAATCAATTGACAGTATATCATTTCTTGTAATATTTTGTATGAACAGAATAAACATATAAAAATTATTGTATGTTACACAACAACACAAATATTTAAATCTCTTTTATTGATTATAGTTTTGAATATTTTTTCAATAGAATCAATTGTTACATAAAGTATCAAAATTATTCTAAAATATTTTAAAATAAAATCAAGACTTCACTTCATTGAATAAGCAAATTAGATTATCATTTTTTTACTTGTATAATATTTCGTAATACTTTTAATTACCAAACCAATATTATAGTGATTATTAAAGACAATATTTTTTTAAATTTAATTATTTGATAATCTAATTAGTTTGTACTTGAAATGTTTAACAAAACATCTCAAAGAATTGAAGACACTCTTACAAAATCAATATTAAACCATAGTTGATTCAAAATGAAGTTTATTAGATAAATTAAGAAATAAAAAGCAGTTGCAAATTTAATTGTCTGTGATTTTTAATTATAATTATATGAGAAAATAACCAAAAGACTCTTCAACCTATTAGCCAATTCTCAACTACACATGTATTCTATACGGGTCCTATTACCCCCTGAACTATTTAAATATGGAATAATCACCTCCCTAAAAAAGTGACTAATTGTTTCTTGATTGTTTAAATTGACAATTAATTTTGAACAACTATTTTTAATATACCTGACAAACAATAGTGAACGGAGGGAGTAAATAGCTTCAGACTTGTCTTTTCCAAAAAGTGAATTTAAGATTTCGAAACTAAACATATCATTTTGAAAAAGTGAATTCAAACATGGACTATGAACTCCTCAGGTCTGAAAAGTGAAGTACAAGAGTTATTTTGGGGGCTAGAGAAAATGAATTTGTTGGATAAAAAAGGTGCAATTGGGTGTAAAAAACTGTACATTTTGTCATTAGATCAAGATCAAATCAACAAGTGATATGGTAAAATAAGTTTGTGTCTTTTAGATTTGAAAATAAAAGTGGAGCTAGACATAATAGGATTGAATTTTTATTGATTTTACAGAATGAGTCAGATATAGACAGTGATGAAGAATGATAGTATCTAACAGGTCTGAATTATACTTAAAAAAAGAAAAAAAGTTCAAATACACATTTGGTAATAGAATGGAGTAGTAAGAAAAGCGTGAGTTATCATGGCGTTGGACTAGTTGGGCTCCTAGACTTGTTATCTTCAGATGATGGCCTGTTTCCAGAATCAATTTGTTGGATATCTTCGATCATCTGGACAACTTGACTCATGTCAGGCCTTGTTTCAGGCACGTTTGCCACACAAGCCATTGCAATCTGCAGCATCTGCACCATCTCATCTTCGATATTTTGAAACTTGATGAGCTCAGCATCAAACACCTCAGCAGTCCATTCCTCCCTCACAACAGACTGCACCCATCTTGGTAAGTCTACCACCTCATCATGGCCAGGTGGCTGCACTGGTGCTTTCCCAGTAAGGAGCTCAAGAAGCAGAACACCAAAGCTGTAAACGTCGGATTTCTGAGTACATTTCTTGGTCTCGATCACCTCGGGTGCTCTATATCCTGCACTCCTTGATGGGATAATAGGAAAACCCATTAGAGGTGTAAGACCAACATCTGAGATGCATCCACTATTATCGTGGGTGAGAAGCACATTGGATGACTTGATATTGCCATGAATTAATTTGCCACCAGAAACAGCATGGATATGGGCAATACCACTTGCAGCTCCATGGGCAATCCTCAATCTAGATTCCCAATCCAGTGTTCTTCCCAAGTCCTTGTTGCCTATAATCAACAAACAAGCAGCAATGAAAGAAAAGAACTTTCTTCTATAAAAAGTTAGATTGAAAATTAGGAATAACACCGAACAACTAATCTGACATTCAACAACTTGCAAGTTGCATCTTGCTTCAAAATAATATGGAGAGCTATGAGTGCATGAAACCAATATCACATGTTCTAAATCTTTATATTATAAAGTCTTCAAGACAAACTTGCATGCCTATTTCAGGAGTGTTTATTTATAATGCTTGTCTAGGGGCATTTCTGAAGAACATAGGTACTTCATTTCACATTCGGAATCTATGATCTTGTGCAAATTTTACAGCTGATTTTCTTGCCAGTCTTAGTAACTAAGGATATTCCCAAGTACCTTGATGGGTATGACAGCTAAAAGAATGGGATGACAAAAGAAGGAAAAAATGTTACCATGCATTCGAGTGGATAAACTGCCTGCCGATACATGATCATACACAAGAAGTTTTTCATCTTTGGAAAAGTAATAAGCACGAAGAGCAACAACATTTCGATGCTGATCCACAGTGCCAATTATCTCCATCTGTTGGTCAAACTCTCGTTTCAAAACAACAACTTCCTTCAGCCGTTTCACAACAACAGTCGTTCCCTCCTCCAAGATGGCCTTGTAGGTTGTTCCATAGCTCCCTTTACCCAAAACCTCAGCTGATGCTCTCAGCAAATCTTCAAGGTCAAAATTGAAAGAACAACCCTCAAAGAAAACCAATTTGTTCTTTTCAGCTGCTTGTACTCCACTACTGAAGTCCTCTGTTTGCTTTGGACTTCCTCCCCCATTAAAGTCTTTTCTTTGCTGTACACCTCTCTTAGTATAGTATCGCTTCATACAACACAAGAAAATCAACACAGCTAGACATAGGATCCCTCCAACACCTCCTGCAACAATACCAATGATAACCCGCGTACTCAAGCTTTTCTTGCCTTTATGCTTTTCAGGAATTGTTGGTGAGGCTGGCAGGACGCTCGGAGAACGAGATGGTGGTGTTAGACTCAAAGGAGAAGGTGGAATTGAAGGGAATGGAGACGGTGAAGGCGCAAAAGAAGGGCATTGAGTCAAGGGTTGTCCACATAATAGAGAATTTCCTTGAAATGAAAAAGCAGAAAACTTTGCAAGGGATGGCGGAATTGAACCATTGAGTTGGTTATTACTCATATTCAATTGCGTAAGCCTTGGTAGGTTTACATTAGGAATGGATCCTGTGAAAGAGTTGTTTTGTAGGTTCAAACCAGTAAGATGTGTTAGATTTTGAATTGTTGTTGGAATTTCCCCTGAGAAGGAGTTGAAAGAGAGATCAATGAAGTTAAGCTGTAGAGATAGAGAAGAAGGTATTTCACCAGAAAATTTGTTTTGTTGTATAAATATGAAACGGAGGGATGGAAGAGAGGTGATGCCTGAAGGAAGATTTCCAGTGAGGCCATTGGAATGAAGGCTGAGGGTTGTTAGTGCATCCAGTCTTCCTATGGTATTTTCTGGAATAGGACCATAAAGTCCAATACCAGGAAGCCTAAGTGCAACTACACGACTGCCATCCGAACTGCAACTTACGCCATGCCATGTGCAAATGGAAGAGTTAGTGTTCCACTTGAAGTTTCGAAGATGAGGTACTGCAGAAGCAAAGTCAAGTAGTGCTTGTCTATCTGAGCTAAGGTCAGCAATAACATTTGGGAAGAGGAGCAAAAATAGGAAGAGAGAAAGAGGAAGCAGATCTACTATTGGGTGTAGCTTCATCATTTAAATCTATTTGCTCCTGGACTTGCCAAGAAGTCAACTCAAGTTGCCATAAGATATGAACTTTGTATGTCATCCATTTGCATCACCTAGAAACAATGACAAAGTTAAAAGAAATTAAGCAGTAAACAAATATGTGGCAGAGAAGTTAGATATATGGGGAAAAAAATCCCCATCACAGTATGAAATGAAGAGACAATTAATTCCCCGTAGAGCAAAGGACACTTTGTGGCGTTCTCATATGTAGTCAACTAAGGGTAAGAAGTGAAGGAAACAGAACAATCAAGGCGAAAAGAAGCTTAGCCATTGGATTCATAATAAGAGTAAAAACCTTCTTTAGAGATAAACATCCCATTAGATGCAGCACTAATGCATTATACCGAGCAGACAAGATTTGATTTTTCTGCATTACCACCCTCTATTTCCTAATTTCAACATTCCATCATAGACAAAGAAACTAGTTTAAATGTCTTAAGTTGAGAAATTGGTTGTCATATCCAAAATTTGAAAGTTTAGTTGTTTTAGGACATGAAAAAAGAGTTGTAAAACATGTTTGAATGAAGTTGAAATAATGAGTAAATTTGATGAACAAACAAACACTTACCAGACACAATCTATGGCCAGAGGGGTGTGCCTTGAAAAATGGAGTATCAACACTTATGTAGTAGAAAGTTGAAATAGAAGGGGAAAGAGTATGTATGTATGTATGTATACCTTGAAATGGGTGAGAGCCTAGCTTAATAACGGAAGAAAAAGGTCGACGAAGTCTTGTGCCTTACAATTCTCCTCTAAACTTGCTACTCCAACGGCATTTTGTTTACTTTGCAAAATTAGATTAGATTATTGTGTGACCCAAACTTTTCTTTTTCCTTCCTACTCTGCAGCAGCACCTGGTGGTACCGGTAGGAAAAAACAAAGCAGTAGGAAGGAAAAATCTTTTCTTTTCAAAAGAAAGAAAGAAAGAATAATCTTTCAGCTTCTTCGTGAAGCAAACGGACCCTAGCCAAACACAGATCTCGAGGTACCTCTCCAACTACTTCTCTTTCTTATCATTTTCAACCATTTACTCATTAACTACAACATTCACCTTCTGCAACTACTCATTGGCTGTCATTCATAAGGCACACACAATTGGCAACCCTCCGAAGTGAAAATTCCCACTATTAATTCTTAATGCACACAAAAAAACAAAAAGGAGCTGTACCTTAATTTATTAATTTAGTCTCAAATACACTCACCAAAAAGTTTGCCCATTAATTAACGTATTAGTTTAAACACATAATATTCAATTAATAAGATGGAGAGGGTGGCCTAATTCATTCATTAAAATTAAATTCTCTCTCCGTTTCAAAATAATTAAATTGTTGGGTTGTTTCACACCCTTTAAAAAAAAAAGATTAAGAGCTTGTTTGAGTGAGCTTGAAAGTTAGTCAAATCTATTTTTAAGTAATGCTTAATTTTCTAAAGTGTTTGACAAAGTGAAAATTGATTTAAAATGAACTTAAAACCAAAAGTAGCGCTCTCTACTTTTAATTTTTTGATTTAAAAGTCATTTTAAGTTTGAACATTTTTTTATTTTTTAGACTTAAAAGCTAGTTTATTTAGCTTATCCAAACGAGTTCTAATACATAAATTAGACATTACATTTCATTTTTGCCCTTATTAAATATTGTCAAATTAATCATTAGAATAATTCAAAGCAATTGATTTTTTTTGAACTCATTACATAAAAAATCTAAATAAGAGGTAAAAATGGAAGAATATTCTAAAAATAGTCTTGAAGATTAAACAATTAAGTTAATTTAAAATTAAAAAAATATCTCGACAATTCAATTATTTTAAAACAAAGAAAATACCACGTGACAAGTGAAGCAGGCCAATTTCAAGGCAATGGCTTTTGTAGTAGTTGAATCATTTACTTAGTATACTATATTTGACATAAAATTTTAGAAAAGTAAAATAGAAATTGATATTTTATTGTTATAAATTAAGAATACGTGAAATTTACCAAAATATAATTTTTAATTTTGCAAAAGGTTAAAAAAAAAAATTCCTTAAAGCAAAATAAGAAAAAGATACTTCCTCCGTTCACAATTATTTGGCAGGTATACTAAAAATAGATGTCCAAGATTAATTGTCAATTTAAACAATCAAGAAACAATTAATTACCTTTTTCCAATTATACCCTTAATGATAGTGTAGTTCAATTGAAAAGTTATGTAGACTTTTGGTATTCTTGGTATAATATGATTATATTAGTCAAATTACACCTATTAAATTTTCCTTGAGGATGTGCATGACCTTACTCTGATAAATAATTGTGGACGGAGGGAGTAGTATATTATTTGAAATTTCAGAAATTAAGTGGGCTGAAGCAGGGCAGGACCCACTGACAGCAAAGACAAGATTAAGGCGTTGACCATGCAATAAGTAGTTAAAATTTTGGGACAAAACAATAATGTTAATGATGTAGTCTGTTTTTGTCCTTTGTTTTCACACCCAAAATTCCTCAGGCTAAAACCGAAACAAACAAAGCAGATCCGGCAGATAATAATAATAACAACAAAACCCTACTTTGAAGAACAAATAAATTATGGTTAGTTTCTAAAGAATTTCAAGGGTTATGTTGACCTCAATAATCTACTAACTAATACTCGTTCTGTACCTTTTTACTTGTACCTTTTTCACTTATCATTTTTAACAAATCAAGAAAAAATAATTTTTTAATCTATTATATCCTTAATTTATTTAGAAAGTTAATATTTTTTAAAAAAGGTAGAACCTCTTTAATGAGTAAAATGATTTTGGAATTTTATCAATTCATAAGGGTAAAATGGTAAATTCACTATATCAATTAAAAAAAAATTCTTAATATGTGTGTCAAGTAAAAAATGGACAAGTAATTAGGAATATTGAATCATATTTTTTATTTGTTATATCCTCAATTTATTTAGAAAGTTAATATTTCTTTAAAAAGGTAGAACCTCTTTAATGATTAAATTGATTTTGGAATTCTATCATCAATAAATGGTAAAATAGTAAACTCACTATATCAATTATTATTTTCTTAATAGATATGTGATATAGGAGTTAGACTACGGGTCTAAGAGTATGCAAAGTCAAAAATTGACAAGTAATTAGGGACGGGAGTACTATTGAATAATTTTACCGACCTCTCTTAAGGTGGTCCCTTAGTCAATTCCGGAGTAGATTAATGTTCTTATTCGTTCTAACTAATCTATTTTCTTGCCTGACCTTAAATGCATGCTAGTATAACGAATACATTAGATGAGATACTTCATACGCGTATTGGGGGAAATGGCAAACTCATTGTGTGGACTGTTGTTGGAGAGGCTTTAAATTAGACCATACATGTACTGAAATTTAAGTCAATATACCTACTCCAACTTTCTTGCTTAATGCCTTGGTCCAAAGTGAGGGCCCTTTTACAGGCTAACCTACTTGTCACCACCAACAATCTCAACTTCATTGGCCTCAACATATATAGATGCATTGTTTTATTAAAAGCCAATATTGAGACTTGCCTTGGGGTAGGGCATTGACAAATCGCTTTGACGCATACGTATGGGGACTTAGTTGTGAAATTGTGGAAATTTAGTTTTTGGATTGACTTTGGTCACTATTCGGGGCTCGGATGTTCGAATTGGAATTCTGAGAGTTCCATTGGATTTGGGGATGATTTTAGGCGTAGGGGAGGTCTTCGTGATTTTTGAGACGTCCCGAGTTTGTTTCAATCTTTTTAGGCATTGAGTTAGTTTCTTGTGGTTTTAATGGATGTCAGATCAAGGACACCTCAAATTCGTGTTTTTACGAGTCCATTGAGTTCGGAACGTCGATTATAATTGATTTATATATGTGGTTTATGTGTACGGGGTTTCGAACGAAACCCAAGGACCCTTTCGATGATTTTGAGTTTGGTTGTTTTGTTGGTTTCTGGTTCTGGTGCGTGATCATTTTGATCATCATGATCGTGAGACTCCCACATGGCGATCGCATAGCACTAATTTAAGGTGCATCACAATCACTTCGGCGGACCCTCTTTTTACCTTTCTTTATATTTTGTTCTATTTGAGAAACAAAGGCTGAGACTTGTAATTATTTCAATTTCGCACTTTATGTATTTAGTGGCTTGTACACTTGACAATTAGATTTTGGGGGTTTTAATAGAAAGAATAAGTTTTTCTGCTTTATCTTGTTCTTGCTTTATTTTTCTGCAGTTCATTCATTTTTGTTGGATTGAGCTTGACTTGTCTTGGTTGAATTAGATAAGTGTCATCGCGTCCATTTTGGATTGTGATAGTAAGCGTGTGATTTTACACCCTAAACACGCCTAACGTCCAACTTTCGAGGCTCGCCTTACCGATTTTATACAAAAGTATATGTTAAATTTCTTCGTTAATATTGTTGATCTTCATAATTTTTTAATAAATGAATGATGCTTAATAGTATTTTTCATGTATAAACATAAGAAGATTGAGCATAACCAAAATAAGTAGTCGTAATATGCATTTGCATATTTAGTATTTGAGAACTCCGTGATGGTGAAACTGTGAATATTATTTAACATTGCTTTTTAAAATGTATAACCAACATCTTTATTCATCATAAGTCTCCGTGTTTTTGTCAATATCAAAATTATCATATTTTATTATTTCATTATTTAAAAGTAATGTATTTTTGTTTTGTGATTCTTTTATTATCCGAAAGGTATGGTATTAGAGTTGATTTGCATCTCAGAATAGTCTTTATATGATTCAATTACCTATACATGTAAAATCATATATTAGAAATTTTATTTTTTACGAATTTCTATAATCATATTCTTAATTATTTCTAATTATTAGTGTATTCTTTTAAATAATGTGTTTGTTATCATATTATTTCACTTGACTTAATTTCAGTGATATCGATATTGGAGATATCTACGGACAAGTTAAGCCGAGGCAATAAATTGGTGACACAAGTAATAAAAAAGCTAGAGAAGGAAATGACTTTACTCAGTGAAGTATATTTCGATGTTTTTACAAAGTGATGATCCTACAATTTATGGAAAAGGGCCTAAAAGCTCCTCAACTAATTTAATTTGAATTGGTATAAAACTACTTTTCATTCATATTTGGGCCCCCAAATACCTTTGACGTCAACCTTTTGGCTAAAAAATATCCTAATGTCTAATGGATCATACTCATAAGGTGGATGGAGGACAATATCATGTCAAATCTCATAGTTTAAGGACATTTTAGGCTCTTTTTCGTTAAAATAATTTGAAATTACTTAATATATGAGCTCACATGATTGACTTGATTTTGAATGTCAATTACATATTAAAAATAAAAAAAGGTTACACATCTACTCTCTACACTCCTTCCCCCCACCCCTTCACTTCCTATCTCTTCCTTCTTCTTTTTTCTATTTGAAACTTGTCCACAATTTTAATTTTTAATTTTTTTTTTTATGACAAACAAGAGAGAAAAAAAGAGAGGAAAATACTGATGATGCTCATATAGAAATTCAATTAGGTCAATAAAAGATGACTTAGTTAAGTAAATATGTACGAATACTACATTTTTCTTTTGTATGTACCCAAATTTTAAAATAAAAAAATAAAAATAATCATTTCTCCTATCCCACCCTCATCCCACCTTGACAATAATATAAACTAGAAGAATATAAACATGTGAGTTCATTTCAAGTTTGAGTCTCGAATATCCTAATCAAGAATAAGAGATTAAATAAATTAAAAGTAGAGAAAATAAAAAAGACATTTGGATAATTGATAGATAATTTTATATTGATAAAAGAAAATTAGATGGACAATCAATCGGGGTGAGTATGAATTTTAGTTGTATCCCCATTTATGAGTTGAGTTGTAACAAATTGGGGGTTGATTTTAAATAGACCAATAGAAAGATATCGTGAAATTAATTATTTTTCATATATTATTTTCAAGTGTATCGGGTCAAAATATGAATCATCTGTGATTTTATAAAATAATAATTTTTTAAAATATATTTTTTATTATTTATTTAAAAAGGGTTTAAATTTGGACTAATCACATTAGGTTACATAATAAATAAATATTTAATAATTTTTTACTTTAAGGAAGCTATTAAAAATAATGGCAAATATGAACCAAATGATTAACATAGATGGTATTTTTGAGCCAAAAAATGGATGCCAAAGATATTTTAGTGCCAAAAGGTGAATAAAGGATAATTTTATACAATTCAAATACTTGACGGATATTTTAGGTATTTCTCCATACAACTTATATAAAAATCATTTTCTAGGAGCTGATCACCTATGATTAATCCCAATATCTCATCATAAATAGGCAAATTAATAACACTAAGGAGCAAAGAGTAACGTCCAACTTCCCTTGTAAGAAGAATTTCAAAATGACTAGAGTCGGTTGTTAGTTTTTCCTCCGGACATTTCGAGCCTTAATCTGATGTGATTCTTACGGGATTAATGTCGTAGGCTATCTTTTCGATAATGCCACCGTCTTGTCCTGTTTCCACATGCCTCTGCATGATTCAATTATGTATTTCATCCTCCTTAACTTGGCATAACTTTTATCATCACTATCTGTGTCATGATTTGATGGGCCACGCGTCATGATTATTTTTACCCGTAAAGCCAAAAATGACGTGTGCAGTGAAAGTTTAGGTGGAGCCCGCATGTAAAAGCAAAAGTATTAGAGTAGTACATAGACGAATTGTTTTTGGTCCAAAAGAAAAAAGATACAAGCACACTACACTATCATGTACAACTACCTTAAAGCACAAAATCAATGAAATACCAAAAATGGCCTCTATTTCTATGTTTACATACCTTATTGCAAATGTGCATCCACTTCTCTAACAAATCCTATACATTTCTTTTGTTCCTCAACTAAAAAAAAAAACACAAGGAAAGGGAAATGCACATGTTATATTAAAGGGATTTGTTGGTAATGCACAAAAATAAAATATTAGTAGTACATATTTATAATGGGTAAAGTGTGGGGTTGACCTTAGTTGGCCTGACAAAAATCCAGCTTATATATGGATCATGTTATCTTATAAGTTAATTAATATAAGGCTATATAACTCATCACTCTATCATCTTCTGTATTGCTAATTATAAGGGAGGTTTAAAAATTGTCTTTTCACATGCCTTTCTTTCCTCCCTATTTCCCTATTTTGCCCTTCCTCTTTTTCTTTTTTCTTTGTGGGTTCTTCACATTTTTTTCTCTTCTACTTTAGAATTTGAAAATATATTGAAACTAATCTTCCACTGATTATCAAAAAGGGACAGTGATTATAACTGTAATCTATACATATCTTGTTAAAATTAATGATCTGATTCTAGGTTACATGTTGAAAAGCATTATATTATTCCCTTCCGTTTTATAATTTAAGTGTCTTAGTTGAGCTGTGTAAGAAGTTTGAAAATTTTAAAAAAAGACTTTTAAAATTTGTGGTCTTAAATTAATAAGACATGTGCTAACTTTTGTGATCTTAAACTTACGAGGTAGAATGTTAGAATTGAAAAACTTACTTAAAATACAAAAATATACTCTTTCTGAGAAAAATAATAATAAAAAAAGTAAAACATTTAAGTTGAGACCGAGGGTGCATGTTTTTAATAATTTGATCTATGTCGTAAAATTGATGTCCACATAAATATACTTTATGTTGTAACATAAATATACTTTATGTTGTAACATAAATATACACACAATATATTTTGTGTTATAACGTACATGTACACACAATATATTTTATGTTGTCACATACATGTACACACAATATACGTTGTGTGTAAGATGGATATACAGACAATATACCATGTGTTCAAGTATAAACCTGACAAATAGATATTTATATAATATACATGATGCCCAAGTATATACATGTATATATATATCCTTCTAATAACATATATAACATATTGCATGAGTAAGTGAAAAGAAAATAGTACATTTAATAGTTTCTCATCTATCTTTGTTCTTAATTTTAGTACATTATCTTTATTTTATAACAATTACTCATAGTAACAACAAGATTTAATAAATTATCCACTTTTTTACTCTCTTTTTTTGGGGTCAAAGTTCTAGTTTTAGTTACTGAACTCAAATAAATGTCACGTCCCGAGCCTACACCCTGAATGCAACTGGCACTCGATAACCATTGCTGGCCCCAAGCGAACCCTTGGCCTGGCTAAACTCTCAGCGGAAAACTTAAGCATCAATAAAACAAATCAAATATAAACTTTACTCAACTGTCTCAAAAGAATCAAATGTAAACTTTACTCAACTGTCTCAAAAGTAAACTTAAAATATTTTAGAAATAAACATTCAACTAGCCAAAAAAGGCAACTTAAGTTTCAGACATCAATAACTGAAATGAGAAAAAGGACTCATGAACTATGTCTATCTATCTATGAAGCCTCTAATATTGTGAGGGATGTCGGTACAAGACCCCTGATCATCCTAACAACTGAAATAACTAAAAATCATAACAAAAGGGATCCTTCGGAAGCAAGGAGCTTCACCAACCAACTCTGGAGCTCAACTGGATCAACGAAGCGTTGAGTGATGATGCTGAGTACCTGTATCTGCATCATAAAAGATGCAGGTCAAATGGAGTCAGCACATGGAATGTATGAGCATGTGAGGGGAAATCTAAAACATGACATAAGCTTGAACTGAACTCATTTTAATATAAAGCAGTGATAAAGATGCAATATAAAGAAAATATTTTAAAACAGTAGACAAAAACTCAATGCATTGCAAACATACAATATAACTCAGTTTGTATATATAAAGATACAAAGTAACTCTGTGGGAGATTCTCTAACGACAGCCATCACTATGAGCTATGTGATGATACAACGTCTAGCCCACGCTGTCAGAACTGTCTTATACTTTTCCGGGGTATAGAACCTACTAACTAAGTGGATCCACTAGTTATGCTAAAAAGCAATAAGGAATCATCTAAAAAGTATGACCCTTTCTACCCACGTTGGCTACATGGCTTATGGGGGCTGTGAGTTGTATGAACTCTCCCCCATACGGTGCTCAATACTACTCCCAAAATATACTAGCTCATATGTTTTTAAAAACATAACTCTTTCTGTGGTTTGAGATTATTATTCAAAAATCATTCTCTTAAAATAGATGGTACTCAGAACTGCTCAGGAAAACTCTTTTAGAAATCGGTATTTCCTCTTTTCTTAAATGTAAAAGCATTTCTCTTGGGAATACTTAGTTCTCATATATAATTTTAAATAAAATGACTCAACTTTACTCTTCCTCAAACTCAATGCTCAAGTCTTAAAACAAGTCCAAAAGATTGTAAAAAGACTTCTTAAAATGACTCGAAGAACTCTCAAGAGTTGACTCTTAACTCTACCTTGAATTTGAATTTATGGATTCAAGGTTATGAATGATTTCTAGATGTTTAGAAGTAATTTAGAGTTGTTAGAATCAATGGGGAGTGAAGGTACACTTTAGGAGAACTTAGATGGGTAAAACGATGGAAAAAAAGGTAGGGGCAGGCGACCCTGGCGCACTACTGGCGCGGGTGCCAGCCCCTGAAGTTCAGAGAGACCAAAATGGTGCACTGCTGGCGTGCCGCCCAGACCCTCTGACGCATTTGGGGTGCACCGCGCCAGCCCCTCCCCAGGTCAACCCGATGAATTTTTCAACTCGTTTTCTGATATTAATTCGACTAGAATCGATTCTTTTCCTCAATTTCTCCTTAGATTCAATTATCCAATATATGTACACGAGAATCTACTAAAAAAAACTCTCAAACTTGATACGATTACCTCAAGAACTCATCAAACCCATCCTAATTAAAAACCGAAAGCAAACTTCAAGAACACTAATCAAGAACTCAAATCCTTCAAATTTCTAGAACAAAATTACGCTGAAAATAATATGATTGATGTGTGGGTGAACAAACCCAACACTATGAGAACTCACATACCTCTTAGGGAGTAAACCCTTGGCAAAACGATCTTCGATTTCGCAAGAAACTTGATAGACGCCTTGACTTTTCTCCTTTTTTCTCTTCTTGAATTCTTTTCTAAAACCCTAGCGTAAATTAGGATTGTGTAAAATAAACCAAATTCATTTTAGACCCTTAATTATTTACAAAAAATGAATTAAATCTGATAGGGTAAGGAAAAGACCAAAATACCTTCATATTTTTGGGTAACTTTTCTTAACTGGACCGCCCGACTTCAAATAGGCATATCTCCCTCATACGAGCTCAAAAATTAGCAAACTTGGTGGCATTGGAAAAGGGATTCCAAGACCTTTCATTTGATATCTTATGGGCCACCTAACTTATCCTGTACGGAAAGTTATGGTCATTTGAAGTTGACCCAAAACTCATAACTTGCAAAATTTCAGATTTTGCTATTTCCAATTTAGTTCATTCTATTTTTAGCTCTTTCAAATACTGAGGTGTTACAATATCTCCCACTTGGGAACATTTGTCCTCGAATGAGATTGCTTTAAGTAGACTAAGGGTGGTAACATCTGACATCTAGCTCAAACACTCAATATGCAAAGTAACACAACATTTCAACTTATAATAAATGCCAAGAAAAGGATTAGTGCCTTAATTTGGAATTTCTCCAGACTCGAAGAGATATGGGTATCTCTTCTTCATACCCTCCTCAACTTCTCAAGTAGCTTCCTCAACAAACCGATTCCTCCAAAGAACCTTGACTGATGCTATCTCCTTAGTTCTCAACTTGCGAACCTGGCGATCTAGAATCTGAACGGAAATCTCCTCATAAGATAAGTTATCCTTAATTTAAGCCTCTATCTCAAGTCACCCTAAGCCACACTTAAGTGTTTAATGAAGTGACCGCCTATACAACCTCTTCATATACACCTAAGTGTTCCTAAGAGTTACCATAGACAAGGGTTTTATCATTACATTATAACATACTATTTCAACATTCTTTATAAAACCATTTAAGAGACACACAAGCATATAGGGGACAATCACATAATAGCCCTAAGGCTTAGGGAACTCACTTTAGTATCTTCTAAGCCTACTCGTGCCATGTGTAGATAGCATCCCATACTACTACCTACACGTTGTAGAACTTATCCAATACTAGAGTGCACATCCCATATGATGGAAATAGGCCTTAACCGACATAGACCACACTAGCAAGTATGGAATCCGGAGTCTATCCTACTCCGTGGAGGTTGTTCTACTTGCCAAGGGTAGAACTAAAAGCAACCCATGTTGGCACATGGTTTAAGAGATGTTCAAGGATGTTCATTGTGACTAATCGCATGCTCAACTAGGCCACCATACTAACCACATCCACTTGGTGCTTAACCTTGGTTTCCATAGAGTATTCAGTCACATATGTACTAGAGAGGGTTCCTTTTCTAGTTCAACCAACTCATAGTACCTCTTCCCAAGAAAGGCCCCATTTCTTAGTCATAGCCAATCTAGGTTCATAAGGATAGCTCATTTGACTTTCTTAGGTAATGATTCTCATGCCGTTTCGGCTCCATCTATCTCTAAGTCTATCATTTCACTCAAGAAGGGAACATCACCCTAAGGCCCATCCTTCAAGGTTATAAATTTACTTAGGAAAGCTAGACTCATGAAAAGGAACTATGTTTAAGTCTACCAATTCAAGTCTTGGCCTAGAATTCCTCTTTTAGCATTTATGGGAAGAGCTCCATTACTAATTCATAGCCCAACCAAACATTCTGCGTGCAAGGACTATCCTGTTTTTTGTGAATATCTAATGAGAATTGGGAATGGAAAATAAAAAATAAATATTAACAATAAAATAGAAATCCCAAAGCAGTTCATCATTCCTTTCACTACTGAAAAAGAGTCATTAGATCTTTTGTTCAAAGTGATATATCCGAATTTACATACATCTTTCAATGACTCTTCTTTTATGACATCTCGTGTTATCTTAACTACAAAGAACGACTTTGTTGATGAACTAAACGATAGACTCATAACTCAATTTCCAACAGTTGCTAAAATATTCATTGCTACTGATAAGACTATTGAACCAAACGATCAACCTCAATTTGAGGACTTCTTACACACTCTAAATCTTTCTGGCTTACCTCCGTACAGATTAATGTTAAAGCAAAATTGCCCTGTTATATTATTGCGAAATTTAAATCCTTCTGAAGGCTTATGTAACGGTACACGATTGGTGTGCTGTGATTTCAAAACACATGTTATAAGTTGTAAAATTGCAAGTGGTGACTTCAAAGATAAGCACATTATTATTCCAAGAATACCATTACTATCATCAGTGGATGAAATAATACTTGTTCCTTTTAAAAGAACGCAGTTTCCTATACGTCTATGCTTTGCAATGACTATAAATAAAGCACAAGAACAGACATTAGATTATGTTGGTATCTATTTACGTGAACCAGTTTTTTCCCATGGTCAATTATATGTTGCTTTATCAAGAGCGAAAAGTTTAAACTGTATCAAAATATTGATTCGACCTCCTACTGCAGATAATGATGATGATCAATCAACTTGTAATGTAGTATACAATGAGATCATTCAAAAAGCTTTGTTATGAACATATTCAAGGTATCTTGATAACTGACTAAGATGTGCCAACATTTATGCAGCTACTGCACAGAATAGATACATAATGTTGACTTATGATGCAGGCTTATTATGTAAGTCACTCAACAACTTGTTCATATGCCCTATTTCAGAAATTATCAATGTCTGATTATATAACTTCTGTTCAATTTCTTTTTCCTCATTACTCAATCCTGCTTCTTCTTACAGTGGCTGCAAACTATCAAACAACTCAAACAAAGTGATAAACCAACTACTTACTCATGCAAAACAAATGATGATTCATCAAGACTACACTATTGGTACCCACGTGAAAGGAACCATTGTTCCAATACAAAACCACAAGTTCCCCTGCTCCCTCAAAAAGGTTTCCATTATTACTAATTTAATACTAACAGTCACTTAAACTCATATTTTTCAACTTTTCCTAATACCATTACTTATATTACATTTGAAGTTATACATTCTTATTTCTGTTCTCAATTCAATTGCCTCTTCTAACATCCAGTAACCATTAAAAAGGTTCTCTTAGTTTTGAATTACCCCATTTCTGTTTAAAACAAATTAGCTTATTCTTCCACTTGAATGTTGAAGACACAACATCTACAGTAATAAGAAGGCACTCAATAATTTTAATTTCCGTTTGTCATGCTTCAATAGGCTTGGTATCTCTGTCATCCACATGCCGAGAAGGTGCTCCACACCATTCGAGAGTAAAGTTAGTTGTACCGTCAAATTTTGACACCCAATTAAAATCACTGTTAAAAACTCTTGAGTTGTAATCACTGGTCATCTAAGGTAATGTATTTGTTGTGTTTCCTTTTCCTTCCATTTCATACTTTTTGATTCGATAGTTGATATTCTATTTGCCTTTTCAGAGGTTAAATAACACATGACATACTTTTCGGCTAACCAACCATATGGACTTAGATAGCAGCTAATGGAAGATTCAGATTAGGATAAAAGATTAATCAGGTACCAGTAATCATAATACTACTACGTAGTTTCTTGTTATTTGATTCTCTTATACTTTGATTATCATCTTATTTTGTTGTAGTTATTGTTACATTTTCGAATATACAACTTCTCTCTTGCTTTTCCTTTCTTCTTATCATAGTAGTAGTAGTAATCTGTTTGAAATTTTTTTGCAGCATTATATTCCCGCTAATGTAGCTATGGATGAAAGAATTATCAATTTGGAATTGTCAAAAACTGCAGGAACTTTTTATTTCAACAGATCTACTAGCCTCTTTATCTTTGTTTCATATGCTTAATTAACACTGTTATGAAATTAGCCTATGAATTTTTATTTTTCAGTATGATTTAAAGGTTGGCTAGCTGCAGAGTTTAAACAAGTATTTTCACCATAATTAACTTAATTATTTTATCTGATTTAAATTTCCATCTTGTAAAGACTATGGGCAAGAACTTTCCAATACCATCTGTGGATTATACATTCCTCTACATTATGGAAGCCTTGACATGTAATCAAGAAGTCAAAAACTTGAGCCATATAGACTCCGTTAAAGTAGCTCATGAGGATGTGTGTATAATGACTGTGAAGTGTTATTTTCGTTTCATGAAATTTGCAGGAAAAAGTAGAGATTTTTTGGGGTTTTTTCCTGTTATGTATGCCTATAACTTTGAAAAAACAGAGGAGGGAGGCCAGTTTAGGAGTCTAAATATCACACAGAGACAAAAAATACTAATATATATTGGGCCCCGTGCTGGCACAGGATCGTGTATCTAGTTTTATTATATATATATATATATATATATACTATATAGAAGAGCCATGTGGTGGACGACCACGGGCACTTTAGCAAATTTGACTTTCATATAAGGGCAAAATGGTAATTTGATTCTATAATCTTTTTCTTACATGATGAGATATATATCCAGTAGATTCTAGAATACTTGTAATAGGACACATACGTTTTTCCTTCCTTGGTATACATAATCAGTAGATTGTAGAATCCATCTCCCTCTTTCACGTAGCTCTATTTTTTCTCTTCCGATGCATTCCCATCTTTTCAGATATTTTTCAGTTTTGGTTCAAGGTCCATAGCCACATTATTGCAGAGCTGTAAGTTTTTTTGTTTTTTTTCAAAGTGCGTCGGCGGTGGTGCTACTGGTGGCGGAGGAAAAGTTTCCTTCAAAGTCACTCTAACTTCTGATCCCAAATTGACTTTCAAAGTGTATGCATTATTAATTACCTTCACAAACTACGTCATTATCGTTAATATAATGGTATAGTTTTGTCTATTTCTTTTTCCATAAAGAATCTCTAATCCATTTCCCCGTAATTGAG
>JAJOOS010007085.1:0-60640 GCA_029582725.1 Solanum chiquidenum
ACCGCCGCCACAATATAAGGGGTTCTAGCTTTTGAGAATAGATCAAACCTGTGAAATTTTATAATTTCTTAAATAGCCAGGTAGTCAATCATGACACTATCAATAGATAAATGGCGCTCTTCCAAAATAATATGCTGCGCAATAACTTTCAACCTTCTAAGTGCTCTTCGAGCGATGATCAGAAGTGTCCTCAATGTCACATTGGATGTAGGGTCTTGCATTTTTTTGGAGCAGATTGTGCTCCTCTTTATCTTAACCACTTTCTCAACAAGAGGTGTTGATGTAATCTCATCAACATTATTATCCCCATCCTCTGTACAAGTATAATCAAGTGGGGCTTCCTCAGGGTTAGTAGAGGAAGAGGTTCATTCATCGACATATTACCTCTTCCTTTTATCTCAGCAATAACAACATTCTTTCATTTTTATTCACTAACATGTTTAGAAGTATGCATAGTGACTTTTTCTTTCCTTGTGTGCTTGTTGATTTGCACTAACCTTTGCTTTTTCAGTGGGGGTTGAGGAGGAGACACAAAATCTAATGGAAAGGTCTTCATAGTGACGTGAACTTTAGGTGTAGCCATTTCCTGTAAGGCACAACAATGCATAAAAAAGCATCGAGTGAAGGTTAGTTGCAAATAAATGCAAGAAAATCACACGTGAAATAATTTTATTAAGGTCGTATAAATTTGCGCTCGCCAAAGTTGAAAGTAGAAAAGAAATTTAAATTCAGTCACTAAGGGCAATGCCATCCCCATCCCTGCAACTCACCATGATGGTGTCAAAAGGTTTTAACTCAAGTATAATGGGCGGTATGATCTCCAACTCAGCAATTTAGCGAGATTGTTTGGCAAACTAAGACAAGCTTGCCAAAAGTGATAGTGCATATGGTCATAAAATCATGACTATATGGTGATCAAGAACTTACTTGACAATTCTCCTCATCACCTTGGTGGACAAATACAAGCTCGCTGAACATGTGATTTTCACCCCGATACCAAATTTTCAAAATTAAGCACAAAAATTTAACTACATAGAAAATCATATTTTTATTGCCTACTTTGTTCTTTCAATTTTTATTTCATTTTAACCTACACTGACCACACACGTTATTGAAAGCAATAAAGCAATAAAGCAAACATGGGTTGCCTCCCAAAAACACCATATTTAGCGTCATGGCACAACATAGTTCTCACTTTTCAAACATCATTTTTGGGGTTGGGGATTATATCTCTAAGAAAAGTTACTTTTTGCCTTTGATGTTAATAAGCATATATTTCACACATCTGAGTTTCAAGCTGTCTAATTGAAATGGAGTGGGAAGTAACTGTTTGAGTAAAAGTAAAGAAATCATTTTTTAAGTATTTCAACATAGTGTCAGAACCTTCCACCGTATTGAAGATCCTAGTCAACATATTATTAGTTTGACTCCATTGTTGTCCAGTTTTCTCTTTGGGTTTAGGACGAACATGAGGTGGTATGTACATATCCTTGTCAACCTCACGATCCCTCCAATTTCATTCTATGTCTCTCCGGTAACACCTCGGATTTGAAAAGACAGGGAAAAAAATCAATTTTTAGGAAATCAGGTGCCAGTTCCTACGGTGCCATACACATGTAAGAATGAATTGTGAAAGGCTTTCTTACTTAAAATGAACAAATGTTAAGTAGTTATTCTAATGTTAAGACAAGAGGCGATTACCCATGCTCTCCAATTGAATGACAAATGGCTATTACCCATGTCGTATGATGTAAGGACAAGAGACAAATACCCATGATCTCTAATTGAACTACAAGAGGCAATTACCCATGTCATATGATCTAAGGACAATAGGTGATTGCCCATGTTCCTTCATGAGCTAAGATGAATATGAATAAGACCTATTCCGTAGAAGTTAAGCTTAGTACCGAGTGGAAAAGTGGAGTTTACCCATCTCCCATAAACTATGTTCCAACATAGGTGTGTGTAGATAGACATTAGCTAGTGGTTTTACATAAGCTAAACAATCATGGTCCTTACTTCGGCAAGTAGGTCAACCACTTTTCGGTGTGGGGCATACACTGTATTCCATGTTGATAGATCACATGGTCTTATATGTCGGTTAAGGCTACTTTCAACAAGCAAGTGATGATGAACTAAGGTTACTTCAAGGAAGTATCTCATCTATGTTTAAGATGATGACATTATGCATTGACCATTTATGACTCATGTTTTCTAACTATTTATCTCATGTTTTAGCTAGGTCATTTCATTTCATGAAGGTTTCTCTTTTAGGTATCTTTTCAAATGTTTTATGCATGGATATCATACTTGGTACATATTTTTTTACTAACGCACACTCTTGCCTATATTTCCCCAAATGTAGGGTCCGACACTCTGGGTCCTAGATTCTTGGCTATATTTTGTTGAGGAGATTCCGAGCTTTGGTGAGTTATCATGCTTCGAGAACCGGATATTTATTGTTTTCAGTCTTTCCTTAATTTCAGTTTTGGAAGATGATTTATTGGCTACGCCCAGATTCATCCTAATCTACTAGATGGCTTTGACACAATGTTTTAGACTTAAATTTTACTTTAATAAAAATTGTTTGGACTTGAAATGTTCCTCTTTAACTCTCTTATTCTATTTCTTGTATGATGAAAGATAATGGATTGTATGGGACCTCTTGGGGTCTTATACACCATGTTACGCCTAGGGGCTACCTTGGGTCCTGACAAACTTGGTACTTAGAGCATAAGGTTTAGAAAGGTCCTAGGATGTCTCATAAGCAACATCGAGTAGAGTGTCATTCGTAATAGTGAAGTGCGCCTCATTTATGTATGATAAGATACAAGATGTTTAGGAAACTCCACTTCTTTCATTATTCTAAAGTCGTGCGATAAAGTTTAACTCTATAATATGCCTCTCCTCATCCTTATCTGATGCTTTACAGGAGATGGCTACTCTTAGAACTTGTGCTAGAAGTAATGTGAGGGAGAATGGGAATCAAGAAGCTCCTCCTCAAGATCCCGTCGGCCCTTTGGCCAAGCAAGTGTCTAATGCAGAGTTTAGGGCTACTTCTCAAGTGTTCACCCAAGCCAATAGGGAAGTTGCGGTTCCGTGAATCTAAATGTGGGTACGACGGCATCTCGAGTGAGGGACTTCACTAGAATGAATCCTCCGGAGTATCATGGTTCTGAGGTTGAGGAAGATCCTCAAGAGTTTATTGATGAGGTTTACAATGTGTTGATGATCATGGGAGTGACGCCGGTGCAAAAGGCGGAGTTTTTCGCTTATAAAAAAAGTGTCACGACCCAGGGTACCCCTTAGATGTAACAAGGTGTATAAGACCCCGAGAGGCCTCAAACATGCTACTTAGAATATCGTAACATAAAATAGTAGAAAAGGTGTGGGAATTTAAATCTTTTTAATATAATCAAAGTCTTTTATGAAACGAGCGGAAGTCTAATATGACATTTTCTCAAACCATCTAAACGTAAGAAAATAGGAATTTTGGGACGTAGCCCATACAATAGTCTCAAACATAAAAGAAATACATAACTAGATAGGGTGAGCCAATCCTCGAATACAATGAGGATTCACCAAAGCTTCGCTTCACAATCCTTTAAGAACCTAGCCACAAGTGTGTGAATCGGGAATACCGAACCCTACATTTGATAAGAATCTAAGCAAGAGTATGCGTTAGTACAATCAAGAATGCCGAACCCTACATTTGATAAGAATCTAAGCAAGAGTATGCGTTAGTACAATCAAGTACTAAATATGATGGCTAGCATAAATAACATAATCATAAGTGTTAGTCAACATAAGACATAAGGCATATAAATACATAATAAACATCACAATGAAAGAGGAATACTCCCTTAAGTAACCTCACTTAAACTTAGTCAAGACATAGTTCATCCACCTCTAGTCAAGCTTACATCATGGAAGGCATATCTGCAACACTCCAAGTCAACCAACTTCATAACATAATCACATTAGTCATAATTTCTTTTAAAGACATGGGGATTCGCCTCAATTCTTAGCTTATATAGGCTAACAAGTATTCGCCTCTTGCTCTACTTACTTTTAGATTGCGGGTACTCGCCTCCACAACCTCATCATATGACACGAGTACTCGCCTCCACATCATTTCATAAATATCATGGGTACTCACCTCCATGTCCATTCATCATAGTCGGAACGTGGGGACTCACCTCTTGTTAAATTTTAAGGAATATGGAAATCACCTCATATCGTTGCATATTGAGGTCAAGGGTAATCGCCTCTAGCCTCATCATTCATTAACCATTTTAATCTAGATTTATTTTAGGTGAGAAATCCTTTCAACCTAGAATCGTTCATGTGAGTAAGTCTTTCACATTCATACAATTATGCTTATCAATTAATTATCAGAAGTATACCCTCTATACTACAACATCAACAATCAACAAGTAATAGTTTAGGCTTTACTCTCAAAGCCCTAAATCTCATGATCATCATCTATGCTTTACTCTCAAGCAATTACCATCATGTTCATCATATAAGCTTCAACCTAAAGAAATTCTAATCATAAATAATCAATCATATAAGGATATATATAACCCATAAAATTTCCCACACATGGAATCAAACCCACAATATCAATTCAACCCTAAAATTACAGGATATGAATAAGTACATGTAATTTCATCCTAAATACATGCAATTCTATCAATTAAATCATAATCCACTCAATTTGATCAACATTCATCATAACCCACAATAATGGAAGAAACCCTAACTAGAATTAGGGAAATTCTTCTTTAAATTGTGGAATTCTTGGGGATTCCATGTAAGGAAGGATCTATGTATAAAAATCCATCATACCTTAGTCACAATGCCCACAAAAGCTTGAAGATTGGAGGACTTGATCATGACCTAGCTTCAATCTCCTTCTTCTTCTTCTACCTTCTAGAGAGAGAATATTTGAGAGAGGATTTCGGTTCTCTTTTGTGATTTGAGAGAATGACTTAATTAGGGGATTTTGGGGGTTAAATATACTTATATAGGTGGTCTAGACTTAGTCAAAACGACATCACGTCAATTTAATTAAACCAGAAAGGACCCTTGAGTCCCTAAAATAATTTCCTTGACTTGACCCACGAGACCATGACCCACGAACCGTCCTGGTCAGGCGTGGTTCATGGTCAGAGAATTTAGGCCAATCCACGACTCCCCTATCCACGAACCGTGAACCGATCCACGGGGCGTGTGTCCCGAATGTGGTTCACTGCTCTAGACAGTGCCATAGGGTGTCCATCCACGAAGTCCTTCCATATGGAATAGGTCCAACCATGGGGAGTGGTTGGCCTTCATTGGTGACACCTGTAGGTTCTGCTATTTGTTAGTTTTCCCTCTTTTGGCTATGGGGTGTTTCATTATCTCCCCCTTGGTATCATTCATCCTCGAATGAGGTTCTAAGCACGGTTCTAAACAAAAAGACTCAAGACTATCAGCCCATCATGCATGCAACTCATCCAAATGCACACACTAAGGAGGAAACATCATTTCCAAGCTTAACATACTGAATGCACCATAAGGGGGTAGGAACTACATCTAACAACCCAACATGCAGGAAAGCTTAACATTTTGTCATGACCTAGGAGTACCCTCTAGTTGTGACAAGGCATATAGAACCATAAAATGTTCCATGTAAGCCCCTTCGCATATCATAACATAAGATAAAATAAATGATGCAGAATTTAAAACTTTAACCATACAATCAAAGTCTTTTATAAAAGCAAGCAGAAGTCTAGACTTGTCTCAATTAGCCATCTTACAATCTTTGAATCAAATAGGGACACAACCCTTATAACATAGTCCGAAATGAAATAACTAAAAAGGACCTAGAAATGACACATACATCCTCGAATATTGAGGACTCATCACAAGCTAGGAGAATAGTCGATCCAAGATTGAACCAAAAGAAGATCACCTCAAAGTCCGGACCCTACAGTTGTATAAAAATGTAGGAAAATATTGATTAGTACAAAATGCACTATGTATGATAGCCATGCACAGAAACCTTGAAAACATGCTAAAAAGGACATTTTAGTTGAAAAGCATGCACTTCATCAAGTTTGAGAATCATCATGCACATTAGTATAAAAGCATAAGTCATAAGCATTTTCAACATATAGGTCATCATAGCATAATAGAACCATCTCATAAGTAACCCTAAGTTATACTTGTGAAATGCATAGATAAGATCTCATAATCCCATCTATACTAAGTACCACTTTTAGGCCACCATAATCATACTTACCATTCTTTGATTTCATCCTTTGTTCATACTCATAGAAATGGAAACCTTCACATTTACTAAGTCATATTAAGGAAAGCAACTCATAGAAACAATCAACATTAAGCATACTTCATTTCATAAATGATCATAACACAGAAGGAACACACCATAACTACTCTCAAAGCCTACTTGTGCAATGCGTGGATGAAGTTCTATACCTCCACCCACAATAAATAGTGCATTCTTGAGAAGCTATAGTTCATGATCATTCATTGCGGGGGTAAGCCTTAACCGACATAGACCATGTGAGAAAATCATGGAATCCCGTGTTACCCACACCAAAAAGGGTTGGTCTACTTGCCTAAGGTAGAACCAGTAACATTTAGCTTAGGTGGATCCACTAGCTAATAACATATGAGTGCACATAGTTTATGGGATAGGGAGATTTCTACTACATACCCCGCATCAACTCACGTATGGGCATCCATCTCAAGATATTAGGACTAGAAACCCTGCCTCAACTCACGTATGAGTTTCCATCTCAATCAATATCCACTCGATGTTTAGCATTATTCCTCACGGAGTACTTAACATTCCATTACTTTAGTTTATTATTATGGGAGAAATGGATATGGAGATTGCTACTAGATACTCTTCCTCAACTCACATATGAGCATCTATCTCAAGAGGTTGTTACTTGAAACCCCGCCTCAAATCACGTAGCAGATTCTATCTCGATCAATATCCATCTCAACCCAATATCATTTATAAGATAGCTCATAGATTCAATAGGTGAGAAGAGCCTTTCAACCTAAGAATCCCCATATTGTGAGAAAACCTTTCAGAACATGTCATCATCATTCATAAGTGTATAATTGAGAATAGCCTTTCAATAAACACATCATCATTATCATAATCATAGAAACATCATTCATACTTCATTCATAAGTGTGTGTGTATGTGAGAATAGCCTTTAAACAACACCACAATTACATCATAGTCATAATAACATTACTCTCAAAGTGTTCATAAAGCATATACATAAATGTCATAATCATGCATAATTCTCATAAATTTCACTTAAAGGACCATAGATCATGATTCATCAACACATCTAGAATTAATACATTAGACATGGATGATAATATGATTCAAGTAATCAATTCATAACATTCATAATTCTATAACATTCTACTTGCATCAATCAATAAACGCACTTCAAGATCTCATTTGAGAAAATAGGGTAATTCATGGATTGTTGAGAAATTCAACTTAAAATCATATAAAATCAATAATATATCCATAAACAAATATAATTAAATTATTTAAAACGAATTTGAAAGGAATCCATGAGATTGAAGTCAAACTCTAACTTTTGGGTTTTCTAACTTTGAAATTGGGGGTTTTGGAGGGGCTCTATGGGTGAAGGCTACCCATAGATGAAGATCTACCATACCTTATTGATGATGTACCATGAATTTGAGGAGAAAATCTTGATTCTTCAACCCTAGCTTCACTTTTCTTCTTCTTCTTCTTCTTCCTTGGAGTTCTAGAGAGAGTTTATTTGGGGAAAGTTGGTTATGGATTTGGGTTTTGGGATTTTTATGAAGTGAATGGGTTGGTAAATTACTTAATAACACTTATATAGGTGTATTAAAACAATATAAAATGACCTCACATCAAACTAACTAAAATAGAAATTACCTAAACTACCCCTTACCTTGGCCGACTTTGGGACAGGTTGCAGGCATGACCCATGTCCCATGACCCACGAACCGTGGGTTGGCCCACGGCCCATCCTAGTTAGGCGTGGTTCATGGTTTGTGGCCTGTTGATATGGGGCTTGTGCTACGGAGCTCCCCAATGAGGCCTGGATGGACTTACGCCCTGTAGGTCCCTATCTGTGGTTCACTTGTTTGGGCAGCTTGGAGGTTAGACTTTAGGGTCCTCCTCAAGGACCCTTGGTTTGTCCTTGGGAGGTCATACCTTGACGTTTAACTCCTAAACCCCTCATTCAAAGTTCGAGAAGAAAATTTTACCACTCTAACCTTTACGACAAGCTCGAGTTAAGCTTACTAGTTTCCAGGTTGTTACACATTTCTCATGTTTCAGGAGTAACTATCATCTCCAACTCAAAAGCAAAGCTCAACACAATCTCATGGAGCTCATATGCAATTCAATCTCTAAAAGAAACAATTCAAGGAGGGTATCTCCACTCCAAATCAAGGCATGTTCTACAACTCATCTCACGAAATCTATAAGCAAATCATACTCAATACTCAACAACATGAGGAAAATATCTCATAAAAGCCATTTCTTTCAAAACTTAAGCTTTTTCATGAACATGCAATTTTTAAGGAAATCTTGGAAACACATAAAACACACATGACTTCAAACATAAGCAAACCAAGAGGACTTCATTACCTCAAGCTAGAATAGGTGGAAAAAGATGAGGACATCGGGACATCATATCGGCTTCGGCCTCCCAAGTATCACCCTTAACTACATGGTTTCTCCACAACACTTTTACGGAGGCAACCTCTTTGTTCCTCAATTTGTTAACTTGTTGGTCTAGAATTCTCAACCGGAAGTTCTTCATAAGAAAGGTTCTCTTTCACCTCCAACCCTTCTAGGGGAACTATGGATGTCGGATCTTCAACACACTTTTTCAACATAGAGGAATTGAATATCGGATGCACCCAACTCATTTGGCATATCAATCTGATATGCAACCTTGCCAACACGCCTCAAAATTTGATATGGGCCTACAAAACGGGTACTAAGTTTCCCTTTCTTACCAAACCTCATCACACCCTTCATGGGCGAGATTTTCAAATAAACCCAATCAAGCACATAAAATTCAAGGTCTCTCCTTCTAACATCAGCATAATACTTTTGTCGACTTTGGGCGGTTCTCAACCTCTCTCTAATGAGTCGAACTTTCTCAATATCCTCATGAACTAACTCGGGCCCTATCAAAGAAACCTCACCCACCTCTAACCCTCCTATAGGAAATCTACACCTCCTACAATAAAGCGCCTCAAACGGAGTCATACCAATACTCGAATGGTAACTATTATTATAGGAAAATTCTACCAAGGGAAAATGGTCATCCCAATTTCCCTTGAAATCTATTACGTAGGCCCACAACATGTCTTCTAATATTTGGATTGTTCCTTCCACTTGGCCATCGGTTTGGGGTGAAAAGTTATGCTAACCTTAACTTTAGTGCCAAGACTTTTTTGGAAGGATTGGGAAGTAAAATGAGTACTTCTATCGGAGATAATGGACAAGGGCACTCCATGCAGCCTCACCGTCTCTCTCAAATATATCTTAGCATAACCTTCCTCCGTATATGAAATCTTGATGGGAATGAAATTGGCCGACTTCATCATTCGGTCAACTATAACCCAAATAGAATCATATTGGTGCCGAGTTCGTGGCAATCCCACTATAAAGTCCATATTCAAATCTTCTCACTTCCAAGTAGGAATGCGTATATCTTGGGATAAACCTCCGGGTTTCTGATGCTCAACCTTCACTTGATGGCAATTAAAACACTTTGCCACAAATCCCACAATATCCTTCTTCATCCCATTCCACCAATAGACTTCCCACAAGACATGGTACATCTTGGTGGCTCCTGGGTGAATAGAATACCGACAACTATGGGCTTCAGTCAAAATTCCCTTAAGTAATCAAAATTTGGAACACACAAATTCCTTGGTATCTTAGGACACCGTATCCCCCTTGGGAGAAACCCTCAACAGACTTTTTAAGTACCACTTCTTTCAATTCTACCAAAGTTGGATCACGGCATTGCTTTGCTTTAACATCAGCTACAAAAGATGATTCTGACCAATTATGAACAATAACCCCACCCTTGGCGGAGTCTACCAATCGTACAACAATTCGAGCCAACTCTTTTCTATCATCATCTATATGTGCAACACTACCCATCGATAGTCGACTAAGAGCATCCACAACTATATTCGCCTTTCTAGGATTATATAGGACACTCATATCATAGTCTTTCAACAATTCGAGCCACCTTCTTTGGCAAAGATTCAAGTCCTTTTGGGTAAACACATATTGTAAACTCTTATGGCCAGTGAAAGCATCCACATGGACCCCATACAAATAATGCCTCCAAATCTTTAAGGAAAATACCACCGCCACTAATTCAAGGTCGTGAGTAGGGTAGTTGTTCTCATGAACTTTTAGTTGCCTTGAAGCATAGGCAATCACCTTACTGTTTTGCATAATCACACATCCTAACCCAACTCTAGAGGCGTCATAATAAAAAACAAAGCCATCCGTACCTTCCGGTAAGATCAACACCAGAGCGGAAGTAAGTCTATCCTTCAATTCTTGAAAACTTTTCTCACAAGCATCCGACCATATAAACTTGGTCTTCTTTTGAGTCAAAGTCGTCAAAAGAGAAGCAATGGAGGAAAACCCCTCAACAAACCTTTTATAATAGCAGGCCAAACCCAAGAATCTTCTAATATCTATCGGTGATAGAGGTCTAGGAAAACTCTTGACCGCATCTGTCTTTTGTGGATCCACCTCAATACCCTTGCTTGAAAAAATATGGCATCAGAAGGCTACAGATCTTAACCAAAATTCACATTTACTAAACTTTGAATAGAGTTGTTGGTCCTTGAGAATTTGCAATACAATCCTCAAATGATCAATGTGCTCATTCTCACTTCTTGAATAGATCAAAATATCATTTATGAACACAATAATGAACATATCAAGGTACTGTCTAAACAACCTATTCATCAAGTCCATCAACGCCGCAAGGTTATTAGTCAACCCAAACGACATAACTAAAAGTCATAATGACCATATCAGGTTTGAAAAGCCATTTTCATAATATCTTCATCTTTCACCCTCAATTTGTGATAACCCAACTGGAGATCAATTTTAGAGAAATAACTTGCCCATTGATGTTGATCAAATAAGTCATCTATTCTCAAAAGAGGATAATTGTTATTTATGGTCACTTTGTTCAATTAGCGGTAATCAATACACATACAGAGTGAACCATCTTTATTCTTAACAAACAACACCGGATCACCCCATGGAGAGATACTCGATCGGATGAAACCTTTATCCAATATATGTTTCAATTGTTCTTTCAACTCCTTAAGTTCCATCGGGGCCATTCTATAAGGAGGAATAAAGATAGGTTGTGTATTGGGGAGGAGAACAATCCCATAGTCTATTTCCCTTTCGGGTGGAATGCCGGGCAAATTATTAGGGAAAAGTTCCGAAAATTCTTTTACTACTGGGACCGACTCAAGAGTATGAGTTTCAGACAAAATAAGCATCATAATAAAAGAGGAATACTCCCTTAAGTAACCTCACCTAATCTTAGACAAGACATAGGTCATCCACATCTAGTCAAGCTTACATCATAGAAGGGATATCTAGCAACACTCCAAGTCAACCAACTTCATAACATAATCACATTATTCATACCTACTTTTAAAGACATGGGGATTCGCCTCAATGCCTAGCCTATATAGGCTAGGCATTCACCTCTTGCCTTACTTACTTTTAAATTGCGGGTACTCGCCTCCACAACCTCATCATATGACACGGGTACTCACCTCTACATCATTTCATAAGGAGCATGGGTACTTGCCTCCATGTCCATTTATTATAGTGGGAATGTGGGGACTCACCTCTTGTTCAATTATAAGGAATATGATAATCACCTCATATCCTTGCATATGGAGGTCAAGGGTAATTGCCTCTAGCCTGTTCATTCATTAAGCATTTTAGTCTAGATTCATTTTAGTTGAGCAATCCTTTCAACCTAGAATCATTCATGTAAGTAAATATTTAACATTCATACTGTCATGATTATCAATTAATTATAGGAAGTATCCCCTCCATACTATAAAATCAACAATCAGCAAGTGATAGTCTAGGCTTTACTCTCAAAGCACTATATCTCATGATCATCATCTATGCTTTACTGTCAAGCAATTAATACCATGTTCATCATATAAGTTTCAATCTAAAGCAATTCTAATCATAAATCATCAATCCTATAAGGATATATCTAACCCATAGAGTTTCCCTCACAAGGCATCTAACCCACAATATCAATTCAACCCTAAAATCATACGATAGGCATGGGTACATGTAATTTCATCCTAAATACATGCAATTTTATCAATTCAATCATAAACAATCAGATTCTACTCAAATGTATCAACATTCATCGTAACCCACAACAATGAAAGAAACCCTATCTAGAATTGGAGAAATATTTCTTCAAATTGTGGAATTCTAGGGGACTCCATGGGAGGAAGGATCATATGGATGAAAAGCTATCATACGTTAGTCATAATTCCCACAAAAGCTTGAAGATTGGAGGACTTGATCTTGATCTAGCTTCAATCTCCTTCTTCTTCTTTTACCTTCTAGAGAGAGAATATTTGAGAGAGGATTTGGGTTTTCCTTTGTGATTTGAGAGACTTACTTAATTGGGAGATTTTGGAGGTTAAAAATACTTATAGGTGGTCTAGAATTAGGCAAACGACGCCACTTCAATTTAATTAAAACCGGAAAAGACCATTAACTCCCTAAAATAATTTCCCTAACTTGACCACGAGACCATGACCTACGGACCGCGGGTGGACCCACAGCCCATCCTGGTCAAACGTGTCTCATGGTAAGAGAATTTAGGCAAATCCATGATTGTCCCATCCATGGACCATGGACCCATACACAGGGAATGGGTCTCATCCGTGGTTCACTGCCCAAGACAGTTCCTTAGGGTGTCTATCCACAAAGCCCTTCCACATGGTGTGGGTCCAACCACACCCCATGGTTGGCCCTCGTGGGTGACACTTGTAGATTCTGCTATTTGGCTTGTTTTCTCTCTTTAGGCTACGGGGTGTTACATAAAGTGTGTTGCTCAAATATGGTATTACCAATGGAAAGAATAGAGGCTAGAAGATGTGGGTCCTCTTGATTGGGAAAAGTTTAAGGTTGTTTTCCATGGAAGGTTATTTCTCCTTGATATGAGGGAGACAAAGGTGCTTCAATTCATCAACCTTGATCAAGGAAGTATGAGTGTGAAGGAATATGCTTTGAAGTTCATAGAATTATCTCGATATGATCTTACTATGATTTTCAATCCTAGGGCAAGTATGAGTAAGTTCATTTTGGGTGTGTCCTAAATAGTGTTTAATGAATGCCATACCGCCATGATTATTAATGATATGGAAATTTCTCATATCATGGTTCATGCTCAAAAAATTGACGAGGAGAAACTTAAGGAAAAGTCTAGGGAGGCAAAGAAGGCTAAGACTCGTGATGATAACTCCTCTCATTCAAGGTTCTGATGGACATGTCGTTCTAAGTTCGGACAATGGTTTTCCGGCCAAGGTTCCTCCAATGTTCCTCTTAGGTGCAACAAATATAGGGTGTCTAACCCTAAGCCTCAAGGAGGAACTGGTAGTGGACCCTTGTTGCCTACTTGTGCTAACTATGGAAGGAAGCACGAGGGCAAGTGTCTAGCGGATTCCAATGCTTGTTTTGATTTTGGTAAGATGCACCACAATATAAGAGATTGTCCTTCATTTGCTAAGATAGATGGGGATAATCACCGAAAGGCTCAATCTAATCCTTCATATATTCCTAGTGGTTCGGGGCCAAATGCTCCCAAGAAATATGGATTCTATGCACTTCAGACTCGTGGTGAACATGAGGGTTCTCCCGATGTGGTTACCGGAATGTTTTAAGCTTTTCAACTTGATTTTTATGCTTTACTTGACCCAAGTGCTACTTTGTCTTTCGTGATGCCATATGTGGTTGTGAGGTTTGATATTCTTCTGGATGTGTTGTTTGATCCCTTTTCTGTCTCTACTCATGTTGGTGATTTCATTGTGGCTAAGAAGGTCTATAGAAATTCTATTGTCTCCTAGTCCCATAGAGTTACTTTTGTTGAATTGGTAAAGCTTAATATGCTAGATTTTGATGTTATCCTTGGTATGTATTGGTTGCACTCGTGTTATGCTTCTTTCGATTGTAGAACTCGTGTACTCAAGCTTCAGTTCCTGAATGAGCTTGTCCTACAGTAGAAAGGGGGAAATTATATGCCTAAGGGTCAGTTTGTCTCTTGTGTTAAAGCTAGAAATATGATTTCTAAGGGTTGCATCTACCATCTAGTTAGGGTGAGGGATGTAGATTGTCAAACTCCTACTCTTGAGTCGATCCCCGTAGTTTATGATTTTTTGGAAGTATTCTAGATGATTTATCTAGTATTCCTCCCGAAAGGAAAATAGAATTTGGAATTGACATTCTCCCAGATACGCAACCTATCTCTCTTCCTCCTTACTTAATGGATCAGACAGAACTTAGTGAATTAAAGGAGAAATTGAAAGATTTGTTGTATAAAGGTTTCAACTGACTGTGTATCTCTCCATGGGGTGCTCCAGTCTTGTTTGTTAGAACGAAAGATGGTTCACTTCGTAAGTGTATTGACTATCGGCAGCTGAACAAGGTTACCGTTAAGAATAAGTATCCTCTCACAATGATAGATGACTTGTTTGACCAACTTCAAGGAGCAAGTTACTTTACCAATATTCACCTACGGCCGGGTTATCACCAATTGAGGGTGAAAGAATATTGTAACACCCTAGACTCGAAAGAGGGCAATATGCCAAGTTTCAGGAAGTTGCAAGTGCCATCCACGAAGGCCAACCACGGCCCGTTGGTAGGACCGCGGACCGTAGTGTGTTTCATGGACTGCTCATCCAAAATCTTCAGAGGTTCGGGACCACAGTCTGTGGTTGGGGGCCCGTGGTTCACTAGCCCAAAAAGAGGTTTCTGACCACGAACGATGGTCGTGCAGGATGGCCCGTAGTCCTGACCATGGTCCGTCGTCATGGTTGTTAATGGTTGGTTGGCAGTTAAGTTCAGGGGTAGTTGGTTCTTTTCCTAATTATTTTATCTCTATACTACGTCGTTTTACCCTTCACTAAAACCCCTATATAAGTGATTCTATCCCCCAAATTGGTTGATTCACTTCATTCTCTTCAAATTCACCAAAAAAGAAGAACTCTCCAATAATTCTCTCTCTAGAAAGCTTAAAGAAGAAGGATTCAACCTAGGGGTTCATGTCAAGTCTCAATTCCTCCATCTAAATATTAGCAATTGGCTTCAAAGTATGATAGTTTTCATCAATGGATTCCTTTCATTCATGGAGTTCTCAAATTCCTCTATATTCAAAGTTAGAAATCCTCAATTGCGTTAGTGCTTTCTTCAATTGTAATGGGTTCTCTTGATTATTGATTTAAACGATTGAATTATGATATCTTATGCATGATTTGATGAAAAACTATGATTTTATGATGATTTCCCCATGAACCCATGTAATCCCCCTATTTTTCAATTATGATAATATGATATGGGATTTTGATTATGAAGGAAGAGTTTTATGAAATCAAGCATATGTTGATAGAATTACATGAATTTATCATGGAATCTATATCTAACTCATGTTTTCTAAATATTGATGATTCAAAATGTGGGTTTTGAACCTTGAAAGATAAATTATGGAATTATGCATGTTCTTATGAAATCTATGCAAATATTTTAAGGATGCTTTGAGAGTGAAGTATCAATGATGATGTTGTTGTTGTGTTGTTGAAAGGATTTCTCATATACATATGAAATCATGATGTGAAAGGTTTTCTCACATAATAACGATTCTAGGGTTGAAAGGTCTTCTCACCTAATTGAATAAAAGGTTAAGAGCTATCCTAATGAAACCTAGCTTGGATCAGTAATTGAATGATACCTTTCCAAGGATAATGACTTAGATTTGATTGCCTAGATGACGTGCCCTTCCATGGATAATAATAGCAAGTGACAAATGAATATTCCGTAGGATTTATGCTTAGCATCGAGAGGATATTGAGATGAAAGCTCTCCCGTTGATAGAGGTCAGGTTTCTAGAAGCAATCTCCTAATCCCTTACATATGTGCCCCCATAGGATTATTGTCTAGATAGACATTAGCTAGTGGATCCACATAAGCTCGACGTTATGGTCCTTACCTTGGCAAGTAGGATAACAATTTTTCATTGTGGAACACACTGAGGGATCATGTTAGAACTCACATGATCTCTATGTCAGTTATGGATAATTAACCACATTAACAATGAACGAAGGTTACTTTAAGATATTTGCATAGATTTGCATCGATTTCATAAGAACATGTATTATGACTTTTGTTTTCTAACTCTTTTATATCATGTTTTAGCTTAGTCAATTGCATTTCATGAAATATCTCCTTTTAGAATGATTTAAATGTTTCATGCATAGCTATCATACTTGGTACATTGTTTTGCACTAACGCATACTCATGCCTACCTTTCCACAAATATAGGGTCCGACGGTCAGGTTTCTCAATTTCATGGCTTCGGTGAGTCCTCATGCTTCGATAACAGACTTTCATTTATCTCAGATCTTTTTGTATTTCTAGTTTTTGGACATGATGTATAGTCAAGGGCCAATTTCATTCGATTGTATTAGATGGCTATTGATACAAAGTGTTTTAGACTGCCGTTTTTCTTTTATAAGAATATTGAACTTGAACTATTGTTTTACTCTTATTGTTCTATTTCTTATGGTATGAATGTTAAGTGGCTTGTATCTGGTCTCTCGGGGTCCTCTACGCCATGTTACATGTAGGTGGTAACCCTGTGTCGTGACACACTTGGTATTAGACCACAACATTTAGAATGGTCCTAGGATGTCTCATAAGCCACGTCGAGTAGAGTCTTGTTAATGACTATGAAGCGTGCCACATTTATGAATGAGTGGCAACAAGATAATTAGGAAACTTCACTTCTTTCATTACTCTAATGTCACGACCCAAGGCTATCCCCTAGACGTGACACGACGTACTTGACCCCGAAGGGGTCTCATACAGGACTCTAGCATCATCATTACATAAGACATAGAAATAATACGGAAAATTTAAAACTTTGCAATCGAAGTCCAACTTCACCTTTTATAAAAGAAAGTAATAGGAAATCTAGACTCTCATACAACATCTAAAACATAGGAATAAAAAGTTTGGGACTTAGCCCTTTACATCAATAAAAGTCTCAATATAAGAAGTACAATAGGAACTAAGAAATGACTACTCCATCCTCAGACTTGAGGACTCACCACAGTTGGAGATAAGCATTCCAAGTCTTCTTCCAGAAAGAGAGTGTATGTCACCTAGACGGAACCTACACTTATCATAATGTAGGAGAAAGGAGTTAGCACATAAAGCACTAAGTATGGAAACATGCATAAAATCCTTGAAATATGAGAAAAAGGGACATTTTAGTTGAAACTAATGCATTTATCAAGTTTGGAAACCTACATGCATTTCAATGTCAAAGACAAGCCATAATCACATTTATATTCCCAACATTATAATATCAACACCTTAGCACCCCCTAAGGAACACTTGCGCAATGTATGGTTGGCATCCCATAATACCAACCCTACTAAGCACCCCTTTGAAGCTACCTTGGTCATGCACATCATCTTTAGACCTTATTAACATCATTAGTCACAAATAAGGAAATAGTCATGTACTTTACTTGAATATAAGGAAAGTCATTCATATCAACTTTCAATTCAACTCACAGGTATACATTTGTATCTCATCATAATATAAAAGAGCCATCCCACAATATCCTACTAAGTCTACTTGTGCAATGTGGAAGTGAAGTCCCATACCCCCACTCCTACTAAGTAAACTCACCAACAAGTCATAATATAGTTCATATCTCATTCATTATCTTCATTATATAGGGAAATATTTCCATAACCGACATAGACCATGTGAGCTACATGGAATCCGGTGTCGTGTAACCCCACACCAAAAGAAGGTGTCCTACTTGCCTAAGGTAGAACTAAATATATAGCTATAAGGTGGATCCACTAGCTAAGTCCTATGTTGGCACATAGTTAGGGGATAGGGAGATTGCTTCAAGAAACCCGACCTCTTGCATTGGCGATTGAGCTTCTATCTCATGAGTTCACTTGGATGACCCAACCTCTTGCATTGGCGGAAGGGCATTTACCTCATTTTTCATATCCACTCGGTGCTAAGAATTATTTCCCAAATTATACACAATTACATCTTGAATTGCATTTACATGTGTGAAGGATTGCTCTATCCTTAATTCAATACAATTCATCAAAATAGCTCATAGATTCATTAAAGATGAGAATGTACTTTCAACCTTAGAAACAACATTAGTTTGCGAGTAGAACTTTTCACATTACATTGATAGTGTTATCATGAGAAATAGACTTTCAATCAACACAATACATCATCATAATCCTAGACTATTCATGCATCATCAAGTATAAGCGTAAGTCAAGAACAACCTTTTAACAATACCATACTTTACACATTAGTCATAGGAGATTTACTTTCTAAATGAATCAATAGTTTATACACCTTTGCATCCATATGTACAAACCCTAGCAATTTACCCCTTTTCAAGGTCATGAATCATGTCTCACAATTACACCTAAAGATACTACAAATAGGCATAAATAGAACAAGATTCAATATCTAAATTCACATAGAAAAAATTCATAGAAATCATCTTGCATCAATACACCCATCAAAATACTTGAACTTTGGCGTCATGGGGGTGTTCATGGGTTCAAGGGTAATTTTACAATTAAATCACCACTAAACAACAAATCATCCATAATATAATGCAATTAACATAATAAAATCATTTTTAGAAAGAACCCATGTTTAGAATGAAAACCCTAGTTTTTGAACAAGTTACCAATTTCGAAATCAAAAGTTGAAGGGCTTCATGGAGAAAACTGTTCCATGAATCAAAGTCCCCATACTTTAATTGATGTTTTCCCACAAAATTGGAGTGAAAAGCTTGGATATTGAACCCTAATCTTAAGCTTCTTCTTTATTCTTCAATAGAGTTTAGAGAGAGAATATTTTTGTGAGGGAAGTTGGTTGAGTTTGAGTTTGTGAGTTATGAGAGTTAAAAGACTTGTTTGATAGTTAAAAATACTTTAATATACTTAAAATATCTAATAATAATCATCCCTACCGTTAATTAGCTTAATTAGGATTTTACCCATTTACCCCTAAGATGGCCGACTTAAGGCAGCCTTTCCAGGCCCCATCCACGAGACCCAAACCACGGGGCATGGTTGGAACCACGGACCGTACTGGTGACTCGTGGTTTGGAGCTGGGGCTTGTCATCTTGTCCAGCCTCCAGGCCTTATCTACGAGACCCAACCACGGGGTGTGAGTTGGTCCATGGACCGTACTGCATGCTTGTGGAATGGGACTTAGACTAGGACATTTTGGGGGACACTTGAGGTAGCTAAGTTTTGACTTACGACTCCCATCTGCGGGGTGTGAGTCAGTCCACGCCTCGTGGTCCCTATTTCATGGATAAAGCTATTTTTGGACAGCTTTTAGAGCAGCCCCTTGGCTCTCATCAAGGGCCCTTGGGGGTCCTTGTGGGAGCCATACTTCACATTTAGACACTAGGACCTTAGTACTGAGTTAGGGAAATTATTGTAGGACTTTAACCTTACGTTTTAACTTCATTAGGCTACTAGACTACCCAATAAGCTTTAGCTTAGGTCATTAGATTTCCGGTGTGTTACATTATCTCCCCTTGGGAACATTCATCCCCGAATGATGTCCAAAATACCAAACTAGGTTAGAAACTCTATACTAGCATCCCATCATGCATGAAACATCAAAATTGTGCAAAAACTAAAATTCACTAATCATATCATGCACAATTTCAAAAGTGGAATTTTCAATTCCCTTTTTCAATAAGGCTAAAGCAACTATAGAGTCGGAACTCCATCCACTAATCTAGTATGCATGAAACTCACCAATTCACATAAATATGGGAGGAACTAACTTCTCCAACTCAAGTAAGCTCAACACAAAAATATAGAGCGAACATGTCATCTCATCAACACATCATTAAGCATGTTCATCATTTCATCTCATGGAGTCAATAATGCAATCATCATACCAAAATACAAATCAACATGAGGAACATTTACATCATGAAAAGTCAATATATGCTAAACATGAATTCTCACAAGAACATGCACAATTTTAAGGAAATCATGGAAAATTCATACCGCACACATGACTCCCAAAACACTTAAACTCAAGAGGAATTACTTACCTCAAGTTTGAACAGGAGTAGAAGGAAACAAATGAGCATAACGGGACTTTATATCAGCCTCGGCCTCCCATGAAGCACCCTCAACTAAGTGATTCTTCCATAGAACCTTAACGGAAGCTACTTCTTTATTTCTCAACCTCTTCACTTGCCGGTCCAAAATCTCAACCAGGACTTCTTCATAAGAACGATTTTCATCAACTCCTAAACCTTCTAAAGGAAGGATGGAAACTGGATCACCAATACACACTTTTTGAGCATAGGAACATGAAACACCGGGTGAACCGGAGCCAACTCATTTGGCAAGTTCACCTCATAAGCAACTTTCCCAATACGCTTCAAGATTTGGTATGGGCCCACATATCGGGGACTAAGTTTCCCCTTCTTTCCAAATCTCATCACACCTTTCATAGGTGAAATTTTCAAGTAGACCCAATCACCAACCTCAAATTCAAGATCCCTTATTCTATTGTCGGCTTAGCACGCTTGCCAACTTTGGGCCATCTTCAACCTTTCTCTAATGAGTCAAACTTTCTCAATGGCATCATAGACTAGTTCGGGACCAATTAGAGAAAACTCACCTACCTCAAACCACCCAACCGGAGATCTATACCTTCTTTCATATAGTGCTTCAAACGGAGCCATGTCAATGCTTGAGTGGTAGCTATTGTTGTAGGCAAATTCCATCAAAGGAAGATGATCGTCCCAATTACCCTTGAAATCAATCACACTCGCCCTCAACATGTCCTCTAAGATTTGAATGGTGCGTTCGGCTTGACAATCCATTTAAGGGTAGAAGGCGGTACTAAGTTTAACATTGGTACCAAGTTTTTGTTGAAATGCCTTCCAAAAATGTGAAGTAAATTGAGTACCTCTATCTGATATGATAGACAAAGGAACCCCATGTAACTTCACTACCTCCTTGATGTACAACTTTGCATAGTCTTCCCCCGAAAAAAGTAGCCTTGACAGGAAGGAAATGGGCTGATTTCATCATCCTATCAACAATGACCCGAATAGAATCGTGTTGCCTTCGAGTACGAGGCAAACCCACAACAAAATCCATATCACCTCCTCCCACTTCCAAGTAGGAATGATTATATCTTTCAATAAACCTCCCGGTTTAAGGTGTTCGGCATTACCTTGTTGGCAATTTGGACATTTGGCCACAAAACCCGCTATATCCTTTTTCATTCCATTCCACCAATAGACTTCCCGTAGATCACGGTACATCTTGGTGGCTCCCGAATGAATAGAATATCGTGAACAATTTGCCTCTTATAAAATTTTCTCTCTTAGGCCATCAACATCTGATACACACAACCTACCTTGGTACCTAAGCACCCCATATCCCCCTTGGGAGAAAACCTCAAAAGACTTATAGAGAACCGACTCTTTCAATTCCATCAAAATAGGATCAAGATGTTTCTTAGATTTCACATCAACCACAAAGGATGATTCAGACCTATGATGAACCATAACTCCACCTTTGGTGGAATACAAAAGTTGGACACCTAGACGGGCCAACCTATGTACATCACGAACCAAATACTTCTTCTCATCTTCTACATGAGCCACACAACCCATGGACAATCTACTTAGGGCATCCACAACTACATTAACTTTTCCGGGATGGTATAGGATGCTCATGTCATAGTTTTTTAAAAGCTCTAACCATCTACTTTGTTGGAGGTTCAAGTCTTTTTGGCTAAATACATATTGAAGACTCTTGTAATTGGTAAGCACATCTACATGCACCCCATAGAGATAGTGTCTCCATATTTTCAAGGCAAGCACCACCGTGGCTAGTTCAAGGTCATGAGTCGGGTAATTCTTCACATGAACCTTGAGTTGCCTTGAGGCATAAGCAATCACTTTACCATGTTGCATAAGGACACATCCCAAACCCACTCGAGAAGCGTCACAATATACCACAAACCCATCGGTACCATCCGGTAAGGTCAACACTGGAGCGGAGGTAAGCCTATCTTTTAATTCTTGGAAGCTTTTCTCACAAGCCTCCGTCCACTCAAATTTAGCCTTATTTTGAGTTAAGGTCATCAATGGAGAAGTGATAGAGCAAAAGCCCTCTACAAATCTCTGATAATAACCGGCCAAACCCAAAAAGCTTCGAATATCAGTAGGAGATAAAGGTCTAGGCAAACTTTTGACCGTATCCGTCTTCTTAGGATCGACCTCAATACCCTTGCCCGACACAATATGGCCAAGAAAAGTAACCGACCTTAGCCAAAACTCACACTTACAAAACTTAGCATATAATTGGTAGTCTTTAAGGACTTGCAACACTCTCCTCAAATGCTTCATATGATCACCCTCACTCCTTGAATAGAACAAAATATCATCAATAAAGACGATCACAAATAAATCAAGATATTTCCTAAATACCCTATTCATTAGATCCATGAACGCCGCCGGGAAATTTTTTAGACCAAAAGATATGCCTAGGAATTGTAGTGACCATATCTTGTATGAAAGGCCGTCTTAGGAATGTCAACCTCTCTCACCCTAAGTTGGTGGTAGCCCGACCATAGGTCAATCTTTGAAAAGTAACTAGCCCCTTGGAGTTGGTCAAACAAATCATCAATTTTAGGGAGAGGGTATTTATTCTTTATAGTGACATTGTTCAATTGGAAGTAATCAATATACATCCTAAGCGACCCATCTTTCTTTTTCACAAATAATGCCGAAGCACCCCATGGAGATATGCTTGGCTGAATGAAACCCTTGTCTAGCAAATATTTGAGTGTGCCTTTAATTCTTTTAATTCGGCCGGAGCCATCCGGTAAGGGGGAATTGGTATGGGTTGAGTATCCGGCAAAAGATCAATGTTGAAGTCTTCCATCTCATGAGTTCACTTGGATGACCCAACCTCTTGCATTGGAGGAAGGGACTTTACCTCATTTTCTATATCCACTCGGTGCTAAGCATTATTTCCCAAATTATACACAATGACATCTTGAATTGCATTTACATGTGTGAAGGAATGCTCTATCCTTCATTCAATACAATTCATCAAAATAGCTCATAGATTCAGTAAAGGTGAGAATGTACTTTCAACCTTAGAATCAACATTAGTTTGTGAGTAGAACTTTTCACATTACGTTGATAGTGTTTTCATGAGAAATAAACATTCAATCAACACAATACATCATCATCATCATCCTAGATTGTTTATGCATCATCAAGTATAAGGGTAAGGGAAGAACAACCTTTCAACAATACCATACTTTACACATTAGTCATAGGAGATTTACTTTCTAAATGAATCAATAGTTTATACACATCTTGCATCCATATGTACAAACCCTAGCAATTTACCCCTTTTCAAGGTCATGAATCATATCTTACAATTACACCTAAAGATACTACAAATAGGCATGAATATAACAAGATTCAATAACTAAATTCACATAGAAATAATTCGTAGTAATCATCTTGCATCAATACACCAATCACAATACTTAAAATTTGGGGTCATGGAGGTGTTATGGGTTCAAGGGGAATTTTACAATGAAATCACCATTAAACAAAAAATCATCCATAATATAATGCAATTAACATAATAAAATCATTTTTAGGAATAACCCATGGTTAGAATGAAAACCCTAGTTTTTGAACAAGTTACCCATTTTGAAATCAAGAATTGAAGGGCTTCATGGAGAAAATTGTTCCATGAATCAAAGTTCCCATACCTTAATTGATGTTTTCCCAGGAAATTGGAGTGAAAATCTTGGAGCTTGATCCCTAATCTTAAGCTTCTACTTTATTCTTTAATGGAGTTTAGAGAGAGAATATTTTTGGGAGGGAAGTTGGTTGAGTTTGAGTTTGTGAGTTATGATAGTTAAAAGACTTGTTTAATAGTTAAAAATACTTTAATATACTAAAAATATCTAATAATAACCGTCCCTACACTTAATTAGTTTAATTAGGATTTTACCCGTTTACCCCTAAGATGGCCGACTTAAGGCAGCCTTCCCAAGCCCCATCCACGAGACCCCAACCACGGTGCGTGGTTGGAACCACGGACCGTATTGGTCACTCGTGGTTTGTGGCTGGGGCTTGTTATCTTGGCCAGCCTCCAGGCCTCATCTATATGAGACCCAACCACGGGGCGTGAGTTAGTCCACGGCCCGTACTGCACGCTCATGGAATGGGACTAAGACTAGGAAATTTTGGGGGACACTTGAGGGAGCTAAGTATTGACTCACGACTCCCATCTACGGGGCGTGAGTTAGTCCACACCTCGTGGCCCCTATTTCATGGATGAAGATGTTTTTGGACAGATTTTAGAGCATCCCCTTGGCTCTCATCAGGGGCCCTTAAGGGATCCTTATGGGAGCCATGACTTGACATTTAGACACTAGGACCTTAGTACTAAGTTATGGATATTATTTTAGGACTTTAACCTTACATTTTAACTTCATTAGGCTACTAGACTAAACATTAGGCTACTAGACTAAACATTAGGCTTTAAATTAGGTCATTAGATTTCCTGTTACATCTAAAGTCGTGCGATAGATTTTAACTCTATAAGGTATCTCTCCTTGTAACACCCCGTAAAAGTAGAAGACTAAGCTAGAGCCTAATGTAAAACTAGTAGGTGAAACTAGATCCTTACGTGAGAGTTTTGAGTTTGGTGTGTGGTTTTAAGTTGTAAAATGGTTTCCCGAACGTAGGTTGAGGGGTTTAGGGATTAAATGTCAAGGTACGTCTCCCCAAGGATGAACCTAGGGTCCTTTAGGAGAACCCTAAAGCCTAACCCCCAAGACCCCAAAACTGCCAAAAATTGTCCAAAGGAGGGCCACCTACGGATGGCACCTATAGCCAGTAGGTGGGGTCGTAGATCAGGACCTCAAAATTTAGCTTCAGACCCTGACCTACGGTCCAGCAGAATGGTCAGTAGGTCCACTCACGGACTGTGATTGGAGGGCGTGAGTGAGGGCTGCAATTTTGTACAAGTCTCGGCTTAGGTAAGGTCATTTTAGGGAATTCCTTTTTAATTATTTTTCATTAGGGGTCATTTTATATGGATTTATTATACCTATATAAAGTATTTTATGTCATTAAACCCTAATTAATTCATTATATTTCAAGACCCCAATAAAATCCCAAAACACCCTCATCTACAAAAATCTTCTCTCTAGAAACCTCCATTGAAGAACAAAGAAAGAGATCAAGTTAGAGCTTGAATAAGAGGGATTTTTTCATACGAATTTGGTTGGATTCTACACCTAAGGTATGGTAGTTTTCATCCTTGGGTAGCTATCACCCAAGGAGTCCTTTCAAAAGCTTTTATCTTAACTCTAGAAACCCCCAAAAGCTAGGGTTCAAACTCAACCCCATGAATTCCTTTCAAAGTTACTTTTAAAGGTTGAATTATGTTTGTTTCTGAATGTGTTACTTATTTTAAATGATTTTAACTTGAATTCCTCAATAATCCATGAGTTACCCAATCCTAGCTATGGTTCTTCTTTACCTTATGAATGTTATTGCAAGTTGGTCTAATTGATTGGATGTGAATAGATTATGATGTGATTGCATGATTTTAGTATAATTATACATGTATAGTTGATTAACCTAAGATTCTAGGGTGAAATTGATGTAACCTAGGGTTATGTCATGAAAGTGGCAAATTGAGGTTTAGATGTGAACTTCTAAGATTGATGAACTTCTTGATGAATTGCCTTAGATTAGATTACCTAGACATGAATTACTTATAAGTAAAGCTTGAATATATGAACGAACTTGATTAGGGCTTACATGATGGATCATGGTTGAGTAGTATTGAGATTTAGTTTATTTGATGATATATGACTATAATTGAGTAAGAATGAAGCATGTGGTTACTTACCTTGAGATTTAGGTTTATATAATGACCATGTGAGGTATTACTTGAGAGTAAGGCTTTTAGTATGAAGATGACTTCTAGGGCTTTAGTGATAAAAAACTAATATAAATGAGCAATTGATGGTAAGGCTTTAATAGGGAAGCTACTATGTGTGTTGAATTGTATGTGGCTCTATTGTGGGAAGATTCCACCAACATGACCTATGTTATCAGTACTTGAGATCATGAATTTAATAAATTTATTACTTGAAGTATGTATTAATTGAGGAATTTCTACAGCCTTGATGTTGAATGTCCTCCAAAAACCCATGAACCCCATGTCCCCAACTTGTGCCTATGTGCTTTGGGTAAGTTGTGATGAGATGAATGTTATGAGAATTAGCTTGTAATAGCTTAGTTATGTGACTCATGTTACCATCTATGTCTAATGTAGTGATTCTAGATTGATTGGTTGAATGTGATCTGTAGCCCTTGAAGGGAAAAACATGAGAATTAGCTATATGTATGATACTTGTGTGTATTCAATTAGATTTATTTGATAGTAAAGTACTTATATTATGATCTAATTGTGATATTGGTTGGATGATTATCCTTATGTACACACTTAAGTATGAATAGAGTACAATGTGAAAATTTTGTCACATGTAATGATTCTTAGGTTTGAAGACTAGTCTCACCTATTGAATCTAGGAGCTATAGTATGAGTTTGTTGGTTGAGTATCAAGACATTCTTCCTTAAATATCCACTTAAGTCAAAACCTAATATAAACTTAAAAAGGGAATTAAAGCTTAGCACCGAGAGAATATGACTATGAGATGGAAAGTTCTACACTAGTTGAGTCCGACTTCCCAAATGGGTTCCTTCTACACTAGTTGAGTCCGGGTTCACAAAGTAGTTGTCTCATGAGATGTAAACCTTCTACCATAATTGAGTCCGGGTTTCTAGAAGCAATATCCTTATCTCATAAACTATGTACACACATGTCTTTAGCTAATGGATCCACGTAAGCTAAGAGTTTTAGTTCTACCTTAGTCAAGTAGGACAACCCCTTCTCGGTGTGGGGTATACACTTGATTCCATGATTAAACTCTCATGGTCTATGTTAGTTATAGCTAATTCCCACAAGGTTAAGTTTACGATGAACTATGGCTATTCAAGAAGTACTACTTAGTGTGGGTCAGGGTACGAGACTTCATCCATGCATTGCACAAGTGGGCTTTGAGGGTAGTTATGGTAAGTTCTTATGTCATTATTGTTCATGTAGTGAATGTTCTTACAACTAGATGGCTATTTTATTAGATAGTAAGGCTACTTGTAATGTTGTATGTTAACTTGCATTGTTGCCATGGGTTGCTTTCCTTGATATAGTTGACTAAACCTGAATATTTATTGTCTATGAGAAATAAGCTCAAGATGAGTTAAAAATATGGTAAACATGAATGAGGATGTAAAGTGACTTGCTTAGTATGGTAAGGATTATGGGGTCTTACCTGTACATTGCACAAGTTTGCCTTGAGGTGGCTCATGAAGTGTTACTCTCCTATTATACTAAAACTAGATTCTAATGACTATGTATATGTTTATAATGGTGTTTCTTATATTCACTAGTTGTGGTTGTTAACTACTATGTTATAGCCTATGTCTTATCATGATGTATCTTATGCTTATGACTTGTGTCTTCACACTACTTTCTAAATGATGGTTTAAATTAACAAAGTGCATGCAGTTAATAAATATGTCATTTTTCATGTTTTTAAAGGTTTTTCATGCATGGCTATCATACTTGTTACATTATGTGCTAACCCATATATCTTTTAAATTTTTCATAAATGTAGGGTTCGGCGATATCGACTTCCATCTTTGTGGCTAGGGTCATAGTAGATCTAGAAGAAGAAGCTTGGTGAGTCCTCATAATATTCGAGGGATTAACCATTATGTTTTTTTGTTTTTTCTTATGTTTTGGACTTTTGTAAGGGTTGTGTCCCTAAGATTGTATTCAAGAGTTGTAGATGGTTTGAGACATAGTGTTGTAGACTTCCTTTTTGGTTTTATAAAATATTTTGATTGTAAAGAAAAGTTTTAAATTTCCGCACTTTTTCCCTATGTTCTTATGTTATGATATGCTATGAGGCTTGCTTATGAGTTTTTGGAGTCTTGTACACCGTGTCACATCTAGGGGTAGCCCTAGGTCGTTACAAACATGGTATCAGAGCACAAGATTTTGGGATAGTTTTTAGGATGTCTCAAACCACCTCTAGTAGAGTCTTGTTCATATATCTGAAGTGCGCCACATTTATGAATAGGAGGCTATAGGATCTTAAGGAACTTTACTTCTTCATTCTTTAGGTTGTGCCATAGATTTTGTTTTGGTAGGTCTTTCCCCTAATGTGTGCCCTATGGTTTTACAAGATATGACTACTTCAAGGGCTAACGTTGCAAGGAATGAGGAAGACAATGTGGAGAAAGAGATTCCTCTCCAAACTCCAATTGACCTTATAGGGGAGAATGTGGCTCTTATGGAGTTGAGGTCTTCTATGCAAATGTTGGCTCAAGCCTTGAAGGTGTAAGCCAATACAGAGGTTGTAACTCCGGCCAACCCAATAAGGGGGATGGCTGCTTCTAGGGTAAGGGACTTTTTAAGGTGGTATCATCCAGTGTTTTATGGTTTCAAGGTAGAAAAATCCTCAAGAGTTTGTGGAGAGGGTCTTTGAGAAGTTAGACTGTATGTGAGTAACTCCGGTAGAGAACCTGGAGTTAGCCTCTTGTCAACTCAAAGGGGTTGCACAAATATGGTATGATCAATGGAAAGAGACTAGACCAATAGGATTGGGCCCTATAGAGTGGGAAGGGTTCAAGAGTGACTTTCTAGATAAGTTCTTCCCATTAGAGATGAGAGAAGCTTTGATTCTTGAGTTCATCAACCTTAGAAAAGTTGATATGAGTGTTAAGGAATATGCATGGAGGTTCACTCAATTGTATAAGTATGTTCCAATTCTAGTGTTCGATCCCAAATTGGGAATGAGTAAGTTTGTGTCGAGATTGTCTGATTTAGTGGTAAAAGAATGTCGTATGGCCATGTTTGAGCATAATATGAATATCCCTCATCTTGTGGTGTATGCCTTCGAAATTGAGAAAAAGAAACTTGAAGAAAGGTTGAGGGAGAAAAAGAGGGTTTGGATAGATGATGAAAATTCTTCTCATGAAAGGTCCATTGGACAAGGTCCCTCAAAATATTTCCCAAGAGTTAGTGAAGAGAGGGTGTTTGACCCTAAGACTCCAAGAGGGAGTATTAGTAAGTCCTTGTGGCCTCTTTGTGCTAGGTGTGGAAAGAGACATGAGTGTATATGTTTGGCCGGAACGAAAGGTTGTTATTGTTGTGGTGAGAGTGACCACAAGATGAGAGATTGTCCGATGCTTAGTGCTAAGGGAAGAGAGAGGAAGAAGACTATGTCCTTTGCTCTCCAAGCTAGAGGTGAATAATAGTATCCTCCAAATGTTGCTCCTAGTATGTGTTTTATGCTTATTTAGATTCTGGTAATGCTTGTCTTTTGTGACTTGATAGACTTGACATGATGAGCTTTATTGTTGTCCTTAGTATAAATGGGTTTCGTTAGGGTTATGTGTGATTGTTGGTACAACCCAACTTAGTCATGATGAGTTTTAGGGTGTGTTGGGAGATTTGATGGATAGAGTGTTGAGTGATTCCTAGAGATGTTGAGTGAGTACACTCCTTTAGGAGAGAGTAGAAGTGTAATTCTCTTGGTTTATAATCACCTTGAGTGATTGAGGTGGATGTTGAGTGATAACTTGTCCCGACCTTAGGGTTGAAAGAAATAGTGGTTAGAAGAGTCCGTATAGGCTTAGTCCCAAAGGGGAGATAATGTGCTTAGCTAGAAAGGGGTTAGGTGTATTATATGTTCATGATTAGATTGACTTGAAATAATAATCTTTCTTTGACTTCTTTCATGATTGTGAAGTCTTGAATGTCATAAGTAGTCCCTCTAAAATTCCTTGTTTTGGAAGTCATATGTGAGTTGTGTGTTTTCCATGGTTTCCTTAAATTATGCATGTTCTTGGTGAAATTCATGTTTTTATGAGAAAATGAATTTTCATTATTTATGTTCCTCATGTTGTTGTGCATTTAATAATTATTGCATATTTGACTTCATGAGATGTGTTGATAAACATGCTTTAGTATGCTTTTGAGAGTATTGGCATATTGGCTTCATGATGATGTGTGGAGCACTATTTAGTTGAGGAAAAGTTAGTCCCTCCTATGAAAATGAGAAATATTGAGTTTCGTGCATGAGTGGGTTGTTATAACTAGTTCCTACTCCCTTGTGTTGCATTGAATGTTCTTAATTAGTTTGGAATTGAAGTTTTCTTTTTGGTTGTGTGCGTTTATGATGTTTCATACATAATGGGCTGCTAGTCCCGAGTCTTTTAATTCCTTAGAGTGTTTAGAAATTTCATTCGAGGACGAATGTTCCGAAGCAGGAGATAATGTAACACCCCGTAAAACTAGAAGATTAAGCTAGAGCCTAAGTAAAACTAGTAGGTGAAACTAGAGCCTTACGTGAGAGTTTTAGAGATTTTGGTGTGTGGTTTTAAGTTGTAAAATGATTTTTCGAACTTCGGTTCAGGGGTTTAGGGGTAAAACGTCAAGGTACGGCTCCCCAAGGACCAACCGAGGGTCCTTGAGGAGGACCATAAAGCCTAACCCCCAGGACCCCAAAGCTGCAAAAAACTGTCCAAAAGAGGGCCACCTACGAATGGTACCTATGGCCAGTAGGTGGACCCACGCCCCGTAGGTGGGGGTCGTGGCTAAGGCCCTCAAAATGTAGCTTCAGACCCTGACCTACGGACCAGCAGCACGGTCAGTAGATCCACTCACGGTCCGTGAGTGAGGGCTGCAAGTCTGTCCAAGTCTCAACCTACGTAAGGTCATTTTAGGTAATTCCTTTTTAGTTAGTTTTCATTAGGGGTCATTTAATATTTTACCTATATAAAGTATTTTATGTCATTAAACCCCTAATTAATTCATTATATCTCAAGACCCCAATCAAATCCCAAAACACCCTCCTCTCCAAAAATCTTCTCTCTAGAAACCAACATTGAAAAACAAAGAAAGAGATCAAGTTAGAGCTTGAAGAAGAAGTATTTTTCATACGAATGTGGTTGGATTCTACACCTAAGGTATGGTAGTTTTCATCCTTGGATAGCTATCACCCAAAGAGTCCCTTCAAAAGCTTCTATCTCAACTCTAGAAACCCCCAAAAGCTAGGGTTCCAACTCAACCCAATGGATTCCTTTCAATGTTTCTTTTAAAGGTTGAAATATGTTTTTTTATGAATTTATTACTTATTTTATATGATTTTAACTTGAATTCCTCAAGAATCCATGAGTTCCCCAATCCTAGCTATGGTTCTTCTTTACATTATGAATGTTGTTGCAAGATGGTCCAATTGATTGGATGTGAATAGATTATGATGTGATTGCATGATTTTAGTATAATTCTACATGTATAATTGATTAAATTATGATTATTGGGTGAAATTCATGTAGCCTAGGGTTATGTCATAAAAGAGGTAAATTGAGGGTTTAGATGTGACCTTCTAAGAATGATGAAATTCTTGATGAATTACCTTAGATTAGATCATCTAGACATGAATTGCTTATAAGTAAAGCTTGAATATATGAACTAAATTTATTAGGGCTTACATGATGGATCATGGTTGAGTAGTATTCAGATTTAGTTTATTTGATGATATATGACTATAATTGTGTAAGAATGAAGCATGTGGTTACTTACCTTGAGATTTAGGTTTATATAATGACCATGTGAGGTATTGATTGAGAGTAAGGCTTGTAGTATGAAGATGACTTCTAGGGCTTTAGTGATAAAAAACTAATATAAATGAGCAATTGATGGTAAGGCTTTAATAGGGAAGCTACTATGTGTGTTGAATTGTATGTGGCTCTATTGTGGGAAGATTCCACCAACATTACCTATGTTATCAGTACTTGAGATCATGAATTTAATGAATTTATTACTTGAAGTATGTATTAATTGAGGAATTTCTACAGCCTTGATGTTGAATGTCCTCCAAAAACCCATGAACCCCATGTCCCCAACTTGTGACTATGTGCTTTGGGTAAGTTGTGATGAGATGAATGTTATGAGAATTAGCTCGTAATAGCTTAGTTATGAAACTCATGTTACCATCTATATCTAATGTAGTGATTCTAGATTGATTGGTTGAATGTGATCTATAACCCTTAAAGAGCAAAACATGAGAATTAGTTATATGTATGAGACTTGTGTGCATTCAACTAGATTTCTTTGAGAGTAAAGTACTTATATTATGATCTAATTGTGATATTGGTTGGATGATTATCCTCATTTACACACTTAAGTATGAATATAGTACAATATGAAAGGTTAGTCACATGTAATGATTCTTAGCTTTGAATACTAGTCTCACCTATTGAATCTAGGAGCTATAGTATGAGTTTGTTGGTTGAGTGTCAAGAAATTCTTCCTTAAATATCCACTTAAGTCAAAACCTAATATAAACTTAAAAAGGGAATTAATGGTTAGCACCGAGAGAATATGAGTATGAGATGGAAGCTTCTAGACTAGTTGAGTCCGGCTTCCCAAATGGGTTCCTTTTACACTAGTTGAGTCCGGGTTCCCAAAGTAGTTATCTCATGAGATGGAAACCTTCTACCATAGTTGAGTCCGGGTTCTTAGAAGTAATCTCCTTATCCCAAAAACTATGTGCCCACATAGGTCTTTAGCTAGTGGATCCACGTAAGCTAAGAATTTTTGTTCTACTTTACGTAAGTAGAACAACCCCTTTTCGGTGTGGGGTAGACATAGGATTCCATGATTAAGATCTCATGGTCTATGTCGGTTATAGATAATTCCCACAAGGTTAAGTTTACGATGAACTATGGCTATTCAAGAAGTACTACTTAGTGTGGGTCAGGGTACGAGACTTCATCCATGCATTGCACAAGTGGGCTTTGAGGGTAGTTATGGTAAGTTCTTATGTCATGTTTTTTTCATGTAATGAATGTTCTTATAAATAGATGGCTATTTCATTAGATAGTAAGGCTACTTGTAATGTTGTATGTTAACTTGCATTGTTGCCATGGATTTCTTTCCTTGATATAGTTGACTAAAAGTGAATGTTCATTGTATATGAGAAATAAGCTAAAGATGAGTTAAAAAGATGGTAAACATGAGCAAGGATCTAGAGTGACTTGCTTAGTATGGGTAGGATTATGGGATCTTACCTATACATTGCACAAGTTGTTCCTTGAGGTGGCTCATAATGTGTTGTTGTCCTATTATACTAAAACTAGATTGTAATGGCTATGTATATGTTTATAATGGTGTTTCGTATGTTAACTAGTTGTGGTTGTTAACTACTATGTTATAGCCTATGTCTTATCATGATGTATCATATGCTTATGACTTGTGTCTTCACACTAATTTCTAAATGATGGTTTAAACTAGCAAAGTGCATGCATTTAATAAAGATGTTCTTTTTCATGCTTTTAAAGGTTTTTCATGCTTGGCTATCATATTTAGTACATTATGTGGTAACCCATATCTCTTCTACAATTTTCACAAGTGTAGGGTTCGGCGATATCGACTTCCATCTTCGTGGCTAGGGTCATAGTAGAAAGAAGAAGAAGCTTGGTGAGTCCGCATAGTATTTGAGGGATTGACCATTATGTCCTTTTTGTTTTTTCTTATGTTTTAGACTTTTGTAAGGGTTGTGTCCCTAAGATTGTATTCAAGAGTTGTTGATGGTTTGAGACATAATGTTGTAGACTTCCTTTTTGGTTTTATAAAAGATTTTGATTGTAAAGAAAAGTTTTAAATTTCTGCACGTTTTCCCTATGTTCTTATGTTATGATATGCTATGAGGCTTGTACGAGACTTTTTGAAGTCTTGTACGCCATGTCACATCTAGTGGTTAGCCCTGGGTCGTGACACTCCTAATCATTATATGATGCTCTATAGGATATGGCTACTCAAAGAGCTTATGATAGAAGGAATGTTAGGGAGAAGGTGGAACAAAAAGCTCCTCCCCAAGCTCCTCAAATTTCGGTCCATCATTTGGCAAACAAGTGACTAATTCGGAGTTTAGGGATGCTTTTCAAGTGTTGGCTCAAGACCTGAAGACCCAAGCCCGTAGAGAGGTTGCGGTTTTTGTGAACCCCAATATGGGTACGGTGCCATCTAGAATGAGGGACTTCACTAGGATTAATCCTCCGGAGTTTCATGGGTCTAAGAAAGAGGAGGATCCTCAAGAGTTTATTGATGAGGTCTACAATGTTTTGATGATCATGGTAGTGAAGTCGGTGGAAAAGGCAGAGTTGGCCGCTTATTAACTTAAAGGTGTGGCTCAAATTTAGTTCAACCAATGGAAAAAAGGGAGACTGAAATATGCAGGTCCTCTTGATTGGGAGAAGTTTAAGGCCGATTTTCTTGATAGGTTCTCTCCCCTTGATATGGCATAAGCCAAGGTGCTTGATTTCATTAACCTTCGACAAGGGAGTATGAGTGTGAGGGAATATTCCCTAAAGTTCACACAATGGTCTAAATATGCTCCAAAACTGGTTGTCGATTCAAGGGGAAGGATCAGTAAGTTCATTTGTGGTGTGTCCGAAATAGTGGTTAAAGACTGTCGTACCGCCATGCTCATCAATGGCATGAACATCTCTCGTCTTATGATTCATGCACAACAGATTTAAGAGGAAAAACTTAAGGAAAATTTTAGGGATACAAAGAGGGCTAAAACCGGTGATGCTAATTTCTCTCATGCATGGTTCGATGGACATGGCCGTCCTAGATTTCAACAAAAGTTTTCCGGTCAAGCCTCCTCCAACTCACCTCCTAAGTTCAACAAAGATAGTGTCTAACCATAAGCCTCAAGGAGGGAATGGTAGTGGACCTTCATTGCCCATGTCTACTTGTACTAGTTGTGGAAATAAGAACGAGGGTAAGTGTCTAACCGGCACAGATGGTTGCTTTGGTTGTGGTAAGAGTGGTCGTAGGATGAGGGATTGCCCGATTCTTATGGCTAAGGGAAGAGAGGGAAAAAAAGCTCCTCCTAGTAGTTCGGGTCCAAATGCTCCTAAGAAAAATCGTAGTGAAACAGAGGGTTCTCCTCCTACAAGATACTCCGACTCAACTCACGGATGAGCATCTACCCGAAGAGATTGCTAATAGATAGCCCCACCTCAACTCATGGATGAATATCCATCTCATTCAATATCCTCTCGGTGCTTAGCCTACATTCCCATAGAGTGGTTAACATTCATTACTTTAGTTCATTATTATGGGATAAGAGATTGTTACTAGACACTCCGCCTCAACTCACGGATAAGCATCCATCTCAAGAGATTGCTACTAGATACTCCTCCTCAACTCACTTATGAGCATCCATCCCATACCAACATTCTTGTGTGTGTGTATGTGAGAATAGCTTTTCAAATAATTATCTTTATTCACAAGTGTTAATAGAGTGATAACATGCAATCCTAACACAATTAGCTTCTAAATATGATCATCAATCATTCATTTAGATCACACACATGCATCATATCACAATTATATATTAACCTCCACATGTAGGGTACAAGTAATATATCCATCAATTAAATACCACAATATACATAGTAAATAAACACCTCCACCTTTCAAGTGGCTCACCATCTAACTCACAATTCTAATTCAACAAGTAATTGATCATAACTTGCTCTTCAAGGGTCATACTTCCAAATCACCAAAACACCAACAATTTACTACAATTAGGGCATGGGTAATGATATACTTCAATAATCTAAAGCAATTTAGGCAAATTCAATTCATATGCATTCATCATCAACAAACCCACTTCATAAAGGCACAATTTAGGAATGGAGAGAACTCATGGGTTCATAGAGTATTTTCATCATAAATCATCAATTAAACACCCATACAATCATAATTTGTCATTAGAAACCATTTGAAAACGTTTGATGAAAGAACCCATGAGATTGAGTGAAACCTAGGTTTTTTTTTTTAGAAACTTGATAACTTTGAAATTACTTTTGAATGCACTCTAGGGATGAAAGTTACCCCTAGATGAAGGATCACCATACCTTAAGAGATATATTACACGAAAATCCACTCAATTAGCCTTCCTCTTCAATCCCTAAGTCTCCTTCTTCTCTTGGTCTTCAATGGATTTCTAGAGAGAAGATATTTGGAGAGGGAGGGGTTTTGATTTGGAGGATTCGAAATGATGAGGTCTAATTATGTTTTAATACTCTTAAAATATCTTAATATACTTAAAATAACCTTCGATACACTTAAAACAATTAATTAACTAATTACCAAAAGACCCCTACACTTGGCCGAGCCAAACCAGTAAACTAGGTGTGACTCACGCCATGGACTCACGGACCGTGAGTCCACACAAAGAACGTATTTCTGGTCCGTGGTCTGGGGCTGTGGCTTGTTTTGGGGGGCCTTGACCTACGAAGGCCATCCACCGGGCGTGGATGGACCTACTGGTCGTGAACCCCATCCGTAGGTCACCCTAATATTCCATATTTTTTGTGATCTTGGGGTCTTGGGAGTTAGGCTTTAGGGTCCTCCTCAAGGACCCCTTGGGTGGTCCTTCGGGAGTCGTACCTTGACGTTTAACCCCTAAACCCCTCTACTAAAGCTCGGGACAACATCAAACCACCTCAAACGTCATGACAAACTCACACACTCACTAGGTAGGCTCTAGTTTAACTTATTCATTTTTAGGGTCGTTACATTATCCCCAACTTAGGAACATTCGTCCTCGAATGACACTTTAAACACATTAAGGAGTTAACGACTCAATACTAGCAGTCCATCAAGCATGCAACATTATAAACAAGGCACAAAACTAGGAGGAAAAATCAACTCCACATCAAAAAGCTCAATGCGACACAAGAAAGTAGGAACTACATCTATAAATTCATTATGCATCAAAACTTCATTATTTCTCATTATATTGGAGGAATTACCTTCTCCAACTCATATCATGCTCATTATAACATCATTGGGAAATATATGAAATTACTCTCAAAAGTGCATTTAAGCATGTTCAACAATTCATGTTATGAAGCACATATACAACTCATACTAAATGCACATCAACATGAGGAACAATATTCATGAAAATTCAGTTTTTCCTCATTTAAACAAGAATTCAACTGGAACATGCATAACATAAAGAGACCATGGAAATTGATAATCACACACGACTCCAAATTATGAAACAAGCTACAAGGAACTCTTGGTCTCAAGCTTGAATATGAATAGAAAGAAAGAGATAAGGATATCAAAACTCTCAACCACCTTACTATTCAACATACTATCCCCCACTTAGAAGAAAACCCAACTAAGGCTAACGTGAAAACAACATAGGAACCTCATCACAACAAAAGGAACTATAACTTACCGGTATTCATCCCTATTAGCTCTTTTGTCCTTGTTAGCTTGAAGCACATAAAAATAGTTTCTCTTTAAAGCATTAGGATCCGGGCCATCATAACAAGCTAGCTTATCCTCCCTTCCTTTTGTCGAGAGTGTTGTGCAATCTCTCATTTTATGACCCTTCTTTCCACACCCAAAGCACCGATCCGTGCCGGCAAGACACTTACCCAAATGTTGCTTCCCACATTTGGCACATCTAGACCTCTCAAAATTAGAACCACTTACATTCCCTCCTTGGGAATTAGGGTTAGACACTCTATCATTGTTGACCATTGAAGAATCTTGGTTGGAGAACCTCTTTTTGGACCTAGGTTGACCTTGCTCATCGGATCTACCCCTCTTCAACTCTTTATTTTTCCTCTCAAGTTTGGATTCCTCAATAGATTGAGCATACACAATAAGTCTAGAAATGTTCATATCATCATGAAGCATCGTGGTATGACACTCTTCCTTAACAATGTCAGATACACCGGTCACAAAGCGACTCATCTCATCTCTAGGGTTGGAAAACAAAGATGTAGCATACTTAGACAATAAGGTAAACTTCAAGGAATACTCCTTCACACTCATACTACCTTGCCTAAGGTTTATGAACTCCTCCACCTTAACCTCCCTCTTCTCACGGGGAAAGTACCTACCAAGGAAAGCTCTCTTAAACTCCTCCTATTCTATAGGACCCACTTCTATAGGCCTATTGCTTTTCCATTGAGTGAACCAAACTTGGGCCACATCTTTCAATGGATAAGAGGCAAGTTCCACTTTTTCTCTAGAAGTCACCCCCATAGCATTGACTATCTTATACACTTCATCCAAAAACTCTTGGGGATCCTCTCCCACCTTAGAACCAAGAAACACCGGAGGATTCAACCTCACAAAGTCCCTCAACCTAGAAGCCATGGTACTCTCAATGGCATTCACTCTAGGCACCACATCTCTATTAACTTGGGTCGTCATAGCTTGGGCCAAAGTTAGAAAAGCCGACCTAATCTCCTCATTGGTCATGGTCGAGGGGTCCATCGGAACTTGATTGCCTTGGTTGACTTGAGGAACTTGGTCACCTTGTAGACCTTGGTCACCTTGAGGACCTTGGGGAGGAACTCCCTCATTCACAGTCTCCTCTTTTACTCTCCTTGGGTTAGCCCTTGTATTCATTTCCTATAAACACAAGAGAAGGGTTAGGAAAATGACACTTATAGAGCTAAACTCTAAGGGACGACTTCAAGAATAATGAAAGAAGTGTAACTTCTAACATCCTATAGCCTCTCGCTCATAGATGTGTCATGACCCACACCGATGAACAAGACTTTACTATATGTGGCTTGTGAGACATCAATCCTAAAACCCATTCCCAAAACCTTATGCTCTAATACCATGTTTGTCACGACTTGAGTCTAGACCCTGGATGCGATAGGGCGTACTCTACCCCGAAGGGGTCTTATACAAGACTCATAGCTCATTCATTGCATAGGTAATAGAAATAGTACGGAATTTAAAACTTTACTTAAAACCATACAATCTATCATTAAAAATCATTTGAATGCAAGCGGAAGTCTATATCTCACATGGTCATCTTAGACACAATCTTGAACAAAATAAGCACACAGCCCTTTACAATAGAAATCTAAAGTAGTCTATTACATGAAAATAATGAAACTTTTAAAAAGACACTTGTCCTCGATCTATAAGGATGTACCACTTGATCTTGGAAGAATAGCAATCCAAGCACTTCAATCTAGATAGAAGCAATCACTTGCAGGAACCTACACTTGTAGTAAAAACATAGAAGAATGGGTTAGCACACAAAAATGTACTAAGTATGATGACCATGCAAAAACATGCTTTAAAAGAGGATATTTTGGTTGTAAACCATGCATTATGCAACTTTTTAGAAATATCATGAACAATAGCATAAGAGGCATCAAATACAAATATAATCCTCATACAAGTCATAACATCACATTTGAACAATATCAACATGTAACTCTTTACCTTCACATTTAGCCTTCAACTCAAGTAACCCTCATGCTATACCTTGTGTAATGTATGGATAGCGTCCCAGACCACCATTCACACCAAGGTAGCACATTAAGGTCACCAAAAGTGAACTTACCATTCAACCTTTCCATTTTCAATAATACGCATACACAAGAGACCTAAACCTTTAACAAGTTATTCTATCACATAAGGACCATCACCTACAACAACCCCTAGGTCATACTTGTGCAATGTGCAAGTAGCATCCCGTACTACTAATCACACTAAGTACTCCTTTGAAGTCACCATAGGCAAGGCACATTCAAATACAATAAGTCATAACAAGGAAGTAACTCATAATACAATCCAAGTATAGCATGCATCAGTACATTAAACATTCAAATCAACATTCTTTATTAGCTTCATTTAGAGGACTTTCATTCATTAGTCATTAAGACTTAGAGAACTCACTATAGTCCTATTGAAGCCTACTCATGCAATGTATGTATAGCATCCCTTACTACTACCCACACTTCATAGAACTCCTCAAGAAACTATAATGCACATATCACAAGATGGGAATAAGATTTTAAACGACATAGACCACGAGATCTAGATCATGGAATCCGATGTACTATCCCACATCATAAGGGTTGGTCTACTTGCCTAAGGTAAACCTTTATTTAACTTAAATGGATCCACTAGCTAGCCTATGTGGGCACATAGTTATGAGACAAGGAGGTTGCTACAAGATGCTCCACCTCAACTCACAGATGAGCATCCACCTCAAGAGATTTCTACTAGATACCCGCTCCTCAACTCATGGATGGGTATCCATGTCATTCAATATCCCCTCGGTGCTTAGCCTACATTCCCATAGAGTAGTTAACATTCATTACTTTAGTTCATTAAATACTTGGACGGTTATTTTATGTATTTTTAGGTATTTTAAGCATGTTAAAACAATTAAACCTCCATTTAGAATTCATTCTTCAAATTTAAAATCCCTCTTTCAAAAGGTTCTCTCTAGAACACCATTGGATCTCAAGAACAAGTTGGAGGTAGGGTTGAAGATTTCTATTGCTTTCTTCTCCAAATTCGTGGGGAATTCATATCCAAAGTATGGTGACCCTTGATACTTGATAAACTTTTCTTTTAAGGAGTCCAATCAAAGGGTTTTTCAAAAGTCGTCTAAAGAACAAAAGTCCTATTTTCTATTCTAGGCATGGGTTCATGAGTAAAACGTTTTCAAAGTCATTATGTTCATGAATTAAACTTTTATTTGTGATTTTAAGATGATTTTATATGGAATTCCTTCAAGAACCCATGTTTTCACTAAACTCCTAAATTTGACTTATGAAGCGGGTTTTGTGATTATGATTCAATGTTGATGGAATTGTGCTTAGATTGAATTGATTTATTGATTTCTATTGTTATCTATACCTATCTAAAGTGAATTGTGGATGATTTTAGTAATGTTGATTATGGCTTTGGAGAATGGTATGTTGACCTAATCTCCTTACTAATGTAGAAGTAATATAGAATTTTTCTTGTTTGGATTGATCCACTTATGATGGAGGTATTTGTATACATATTGATTGTATTGTGATCATGCTTGAAGGCATTATGGGGTGATTTGAATTATTATCATGTTATGGTATAATGTGAAGGTGTTTATGTGATCTCAAGGGGATCTTGAATAAATTCTTATTGTATTATGATTGAAGGTATGTTCTCTCTTAATGTTCATATGTGATGATAATAGACTATGAAAAGGTCTCTATATGATGATGTTGTGCCGTGATTTGTTAGACTTAGGTTCCTCTTCTTGATACATGAAAGCTTGTTGAATGTGAACTCTTGACTGGGTAGGCTTAGGCATCCTTTTCCTGAGTAATGAATGTATCTTGACTTAAATGTCTAATTGATCTTGAATTGGTAGACCTAGATTGGTAACATCTTCTTAAACGAATGAATAAATGAATGTCAAGGATTAGTAGACCTAAAGTTGGTGCCCTTCTATAAATGACTAATGAGGTATTCTATGCTATGTCTTGAACCGGTAGACCTAAGCATGGTGCCCCTTCGTGATGAGTCTACGACCCTATGTGAATGCAAAACCTTGAAGGGGTAAACCTAAGGGTTACGGCCTCCTTCTTGTGTGAAATTATAGACTTAGAGTTAGTGGACCGGAATGGTAGAAACCCTTTCAAAGAAAGTCAATGAGCTATCCTTAATGAACCTTGATCGGTAGATACTTGTGGTATTCTTCTGGGTAGATGTGCTATGGATCGGTAGGCCTAATGATGGTGCCCTCTGTAGTACACACATGTGAATGAAATTTACTCTATGGGAACTAAGGCTAGCACCGAGTGGATATGGTTAAGATGGTAGCTCTTCCCGAGTATGAGGCAAGAGTACAATGAACGTCTTTGGATATCCCCTAAACCATGTACCTACATGGGTTGCCTACTAGTTCTACCCTAGGCAATTAGAACACCTTCCACAGAGTAGGGAAGACTCCGGATTCCATAACTAGCTTGCATGGTCTATGTCGGTTAATGCATATTCCCATCATATGGGATGTGCACTCTAGTTGTTTGATAGGTTCTACAACGTGTAGGTAGTAGTATGGGATGCTATCTACACATGGCATCAGTAAGCTTTGAAGATAATAAAGTGAGTTCCCTAAGCCTTAATGACTAATATGCGAAATTCCTCTATATGCATGAATGTATCCTAAATGACTCTAAAGAAGAATGATGACTTGTCGTCCTTATAGTATATTGCATGACTTTCTTATATTAAGGAAACAAACTACTTAGCATCTTATATTGAAATGTAATGGTTCTTGTCTATAGTAACCTTGAGGAACACTTAGGTGTGTATGAATGTGAGTGTATGGGCGGCCACTTCATGTCTCACTGAAGTGTGCCTTTGGTTAACTCTAGATAGAGATTCTAGAATGTTAACTTGTAGCTTACTTCGTATACTTGTATAGGAGTTGCATATTGATACTTCTGAATCATCATTGCTTGAGATGAAGTATAAATGCAAAGTAAATGCTTTATATGTTGGTTGTGATGTAAACTATGCCTTATTTGTTCATGACTTGTAAGAGTTCTCAAAAATAGCATATGCACGGGTTTCAAACCAAAACGTCCGTTTAAAAGCATGTTTTTGCATGGTCATCATACTTAGTGCTTAATTGTGCTAATCCATATTTTCCTCTATGTTCTACTAAGTGTAGGTGTGGTGAAGTGATTGAGCTAGCTTTGAGTTGGAGCTTGGGACTAGAGTTCTCTCAAGGTCTTTTGGTATGTCCTCATATGTCGAGGACAAGGATTTCACGTTCTTATTTTTCATGTTTTAAGACTTGTAATAGACTTTGGTACTCTTTTCTATTGCTAAGTGTCGTGACCCTATCTTGTAAGTTTGTCTAAGGGTGGCCATGTGAGACTAGTCTTCCGCTTGCGTATAAAGATTCTTAAAGATATTGATTTTGAGTCTTATGTTTATGGATTAAAGAGATTTTAAATTCTTCACTATTTTCTATATGTCGAATGTTATGAATGTTAAGGGCTTGTATAAGACCTCCGGGAGGTCGAGTACATCATGTTACAACTTGGGGGTGCTATCGGGTCGTGACACCTTTACTAAGAATCCTTGAACAAATTTGAGAAGAAACCCTTTTCAAATCCTCAAACCCTAGCTTTAATGGCTTCTTCTTCCTCCTTAAGTTTAGAGATAGAAATTTTGAGAGGAGACGAACTTTGGGGATTTGATTTGGGTATTTGAAAAAAAGGAAGTAATGAAGTGTTTTAAGACTTAAAACTATATATACTGATGATATAAACCACTTAATAATAACTTAAAACAAAATTACTTAAAAACCCCTAACTTGGGCAGCCCCGTCAGGGACCAAGGCCACTTATACGGTCCGTGAAGGTGGACCACGGCCCGTGGTCCTCTAGGAAGTGTCTCCCTTTTACTTTCCAACCTTCATGAGGCCAAGGGATTTTCACGGACACTTCTACAGACTGTGGTCAAGACCACTGGCCGTGGAGTGGTCTGTGGATTTGAGGCAGTAGCTTGGCCTCAAGGCCTTGTCTCTCATACCACCAAGTGATCTTCACGGCCACTTCTACGGACCGTGGTCAAGACCACTAGCCGTGAAGTGGTCCGTGGATTTGGGGCAGTGCTTGGCAAAGGTTGGGCAACCTTGGTCTTTGGCTTAGGCCTTGCCCCCTTGGCTTGTGTAACGACCCGAGAGCACCCCCTAGTCATAACACGGCGTACTTGACCCCGAAGGGGTCTTATACAAGCCCTTAGCATATCATGAACATTAAAGCATAGGAAAAATAGCGGAAAATTTAAAACTTTTCTTTACAATCGAAGACTTCATAAAATGACGGAGTTTCTATGACACTATGTCCAAACCATCTATAACCTTTAGAATAACAACTCTTTAATACACTCTTAGGGGCAGGGCTCTTACATAAGTAATCTTAGGGACACGGCCCTTACATAAAGCTAAAACATACAAGAAAGACATAAAGGGAAGATAGTGGGTTTTGTCCTCGAAACTAGGAGGACTCACCAAGTCTTCATTTCCAAGCTCCTTAGAAACCTATCCTTCAAGTATTGGACATCACATCTCCAAACCCTACACTTGTTGAAAAATGTAGAAACAAGGGGTTAGCACAAAAAGTACTAAGTATGGAAGTCATGCAATAAAACCATGAAAACATGCATAAAAGGGACATTTCATTTGAAACCATGCTATATGTCATTTTGAACATCATCTTTGAAATTGTTGGAGAATGCAACTCATAAAGCAACTCACATACAATTCATCATATCATAAGGAAATATCATCATATTACAACATAGTCTCCAACACAAGCATAATGCACATCTCAATCTTCACAAAACATAACCCATACATGCATAGTCACATATCAAGATCATAACACCACAATAGAACAACCACAAAAGTAACCCGAAGCTCTACTTGTGCAATGCATATATAGGGTCCATAGTCCTACCTACACTAAGTATCACTTCTAGGCCAGCATGATCATAATTAACATAAGTTCATACTAACATATAAGCAACCCAAAGTCATACTAGTACAATGCAAAGGTAAGATCCCACAGCCCTACCAAATGTGAAGTATCACATTTAGATCATCAACAACATACATATCTTACTTTGATTCATCCATAGCCAACAAACATAAGTAAGAGGAAATTCATAATTGTAATTTGTATTAAGTAAAGTCAACCTTAACATTCATTCATATCACATAAACATATTTCATAAGTCTTCATTACATAAGAGAACCTAATCGTAACCTCTCTTGAAGTCCACTTGTATATGGGTGAAGTCCCATACCCCCACTCATACTAAGTAGTAACTCTCAAGAAGTCATGACTAGAGTCCATTATCTTATTATAGATCGTATTCGTATCATTTAGGGAAATCACCTCAACCGACATAGACCATGTGAGCTACATGGAATCCGGTGTTCTACTCCTACACCGAAAAGAGAGTGTCCTACTTGCCTAAGGTAGAACATACATAATAGCTTCTATGTGGATCCACTAGCTAATACCTACGGGGGAGGACCAATCACTTAGGGATATCTATCTTACCAACTTTGCATGTAAAATACTAGGAAATGATTACTATGATTAGGAATACCACATTAAAAGCTTATGAAGAACACATACACCCTAGTTTCTTTCTCATATTGATAACTCGAGGTTTGAATATTGCTCACTTGTTACTTAAACAACAATCAAGTATTTGTTTCACAAATCCCCCCTTTATTTACTTGTCTCAGAAATAAGTTGACTAAACAAATATAATAGTGATCAACCCTATTCCTAAAGTTTAAGTCTTTAAGTCTAAGTCTGAACCATATTCCTCGTGGGATCAACCCTAACCTAAAAGTTGTGTTCTTTATTTGACAACGATCGCTTATACTTCTTTAGGGAGGTGTAATTTGAGCGTATCAAATTTTGGCACCGCAGCCGAGGAATAAGGCTTTTGGATTAAGTTTAACTACATTATAGAACTTTAGTCAATTATTTCCTAATTTTATGTTTTCTTTTGTTTTTGTTTTCTAGAGGTTTCTACTCTAGTGTATGCCAAGTACACGGAGTCGAGGTGAACCATTGACCCCATACAACCCTGAACTAAGCAAGACTTTGAGAAGAATGGCAAATCAAGGGGGCAATAATAATCCAATCATAGAGGAGCATGAGGAAGGAGTGAATAATGAGAATGTTTAGGTTCCTGGTGGTAATCTACTAGGAGATGAATTGAGGGTGCAGAATCCACCAGAACCAAGGTTGTGAGATAACTACACGGTCGACTTCAATACAGTTGAATTAGAAGGATCCATTGTTCTCCCTCCTCCACCTCCAAGGCATACATTTGTGGTGACAAGCAGTCTGAGACAGATGCTTACAGCGTGGGGGTTGTTTTCTCGATGGCTTTGGAAGATCCCCATGGGCACATGGCCAAGTTGAGGACTGTATACAAGAGTTGTGTGGAACGATCGAAGTTGGATATGAACGTCATAGGGTTGAGAGTCTTCCCTTTATCATTGATCGGATATGTGATGAGTCCAAGAGTTGGACTCATTAATGGCTTTATTTACACAGATTTAGTGTCCTCAAATGCTTATTTTGTGCCAATAACTTATGTAAAATCCTTGATTTCCAAGTATATGGATTGAGGAACAAAGCAAGGACACTAATTTGCAAAAAAGAAATGAAGCCAACTGAAAAAATGAAGAAAAGAAAGCCTGGTGATCGCCAAGTCCACTTGGTGAGTCGTCGAATGGCATCTTGACCGCCTAAAGTTCCAGTGTGCCAAGTCCTGAAGGAAAGAACATAGTTGGTGAGAGAAAGGAGCAGTCGGCGGATCGATGAGTGGTTATGCGATGCAGTGTTGGATCGCCCAAAGTTACAGACCATGAGGATGTTGAAGGCTAACACAGAAGGGTGACGGAAATGACCAAAGGGCGGATCGCCGAGTCATTGGGCGATCCCGACTTACTTCATCAAGTGACTCTTCGTAGCTCATTTTTGGCAACTATAAATACATTTTTTTAACATTAGGTTTAGTATCAATTTCTCTTTAGAACAAATTATTATTATTAAGTTTTGAACTGGGAGACAAGGTTTCTCTAGTTTTCCTTTAGCTTTGAAGAATTGAAGTTTTTCACTTTTGAGAAATTGGAAGTGGATCTTTGAAATTCTTCGATTTGGAAACTCAATTTGGTAACGATTTTTATCTTTCTATGATGTCTAGCTAAAACACCAATTCTTGCGGTGTGATTATGTGATTATGTGATTATGGGCTGATTTAGTTTATGGGTATTACTAATCGTTAGTGCAAATGTTCTTTAGAAATGAGTTCAATCATTAATTGTGGTTTAATTTAAGAATTGTAGTCGCAAATGCAGTTTTATCCTTGTGTTTTTGGTTTGCAAAAGAGAGAGGTTTTAAAACTAAGGTTATTGATTGATGGTCTGTGGGTATTGGGTTGTCGTGGGTTCAGCTCTAGAGAGTGAATCCTAAACCCAATTCCACACATTCATCTCGAGAGAGTGAATGGACTAAGGTATGGGCTGATCTTATTTTCCGTGCTTGTTGATGTTCAAGAGAATTAGACTTGATTCGGGGTAAAATGTTCGAGAGAAAGTTTACCTCCTCTATAGTCTAGCTTACTCACTAATATATGGCTATTTTCTTATAGTTGTAATTACATATTTGTCTATATTAGCCTATAATCGAATCACATCCCAAGAACCCATCTCATTATTTTTAATTCCTATTATTTGCGCCAGTTGATAATTTGAAACCAAAACCCCCCCATATGACATTCGTGTCACCCCCTAATTTGAAATATGTCTTTATTCGATAATTTCTTTTCCTATGACTGATTTGACCATGTTCACACTTTCCTATTGAATCTTAAATATTGTACTGCTCCCTGTGGGATTTGACCCCAACTCATTTAGTTGGGTTATACACTAATTAACGATCGATGACGCTTAGAATTGGATGAAGTGTCTTTGATAACGTTATTTTCTCAAAATGGTGCCATTGTCGGGGAGTGGTGTTATTTAATATTCTTTTGGTGAAGTTGAATTTTATTCTTGTTAGTCATACTTGAATTTACTTATTTTTAGTTTTGGTTTCTGTGTTGCTGTTTTAAACAGAGGAAATGATTTTCAACAGAAGCAATAGTAGCCAAGTGGGCCACCAAGATGACATTGGCAACCTAAACGATGTCAATAAGCCAAATGTTAATGACCCTCATCTAATGGGTGGAATTGGTGCTATTCGCTTGCCTCCGGCTGAAGGGAACGATGTGTTCCACATTACAAGCACCATGTTGCAGCTCTCGCAAGTTTTGTTAGTTGACTCATAAGGATCCCCATGAGCATATAAGAAACTTTTTTTATGTTTGCGGGCCATTCTCCTTCAAGAACATATCCCAAGAGTCTGTCTGTTTGAGGTTGTTCCCATTTTCATTAATGGGAGAAGCATGTAAGTGGTTGGTTGAATTGCCAAGAGACTCCATCACTTCGTGTGAAGAGCTTTTCATCGCATTTCACGTGCGATTTTTCCCTCCTTCGAAGATGATGACACTTAGGGACATCATCCAGAGTTTCAAGCGTCTGGAGGGTGAGCCAATCCGTGAGACTTGGCTACGATTCAAGAAGTTGGTGCTGCAATGCCCAACTCATGGTTTGCTTGACAACATTTTGCTGCAATACTTTTACTGAAGCCTTGATTCGGTGAACAAGGGCATAGCTGACCAATTTTCTCTGGGAGGTTTGATGCAACAACCTTACATTATAGAAGCCAAGCATTCTGATGGTACGACCAAAATTAATTGGGCTTGGTACACCCGCGAAGATCAGGTCTTCCCTCTCACTTTTAAATCGACCAAGGATCAGCTTGAGAAAGACCAAGAGAGGGACAAAAACATGGCAAATATGATGACCCAACTCGACATTTTACCCATGAAATTCATGGGATTTGGTGCTAGAAGTGTCAATGTTGTGAGTGTTGGGTGTGCAAGCCTTGATGGTCCAAGTTCATAGTGTTGTACAACGAAGAAGTGAACTTCCTAGCCAACCAAGGTGGAGGTTATCGTGCTACCTACCCAAGGTAAGGTGGTAACCAAGATTGGAACAGGGACGAAGGCTGGAGAGATCGTGATAGAGAGTGGAGGGATGGTAACCCCACTTGGAAGGAAAGAGACGGGTTAGAAGGAAAGGTATGAGGATATGCTCTCTCGTATTCTCAACAAGGTTGAAGGGTCCGATAAAATTTTAAAGGAAATGAATAAAGATGTATTGACCCTTAACAAGACGGTTACTTCTCATTTTGTCTCCATCTAGGACTTAGAGACCCAAATGGGTGAAATTTCTTCCCATTTAAACCCGAGACAACAAGGGGGGTTGCCTAGTGACACTATGGCGAACCCCAAGAATGAAGTTTGAGTGAGGACTTGCATCATGCCACAACGTTAACTAAGGCGCTTCTTGGGAGGCAGCCCAAGTTTTATTGCTTTCTTTTTTGGTTTTGAAAGAATCGTGTGTTAATTGTGCTGGTTGAAGTGTAGAATGTGTTTGAAAAGTGAAGGTTGTCGAGCATAATATCCAATCAACGACTCACCGAAGAGGTCGGCAAGCCCGACTTGAACTGCCATTGGACTCAAGAAATTTTGAAATTAGAGTCTGTAAAACTCGGTGACCCGATGGACTAGTCGGTGATCCCGACTTAGTCCGCTGTTTTGACCCCCACATTAACTGGAGATCCTGTAAAACTCAGTTAGGTAAGTACCCACTCGGCGTGTCACTGAGTAGTTTGGTGACGAAAATTAATGTCGTCGAAAGGGCGAGAATTGGACGATTTTTAAAAGGCCAAAGGTTTCAAATTTCAAACTCTTTCATATTCCCTCACTTTTTAACTTCATACAATCACACCCGCACTATATTTTTTATATTTTCACACTTTTATCGCTTTATTGTCGCTGATTTGTGTTCGGAGTTGGATACTTTATCGCCTAGCATTACAAATATTCATATTCGGCATAAAGGGTTGGTTTTCCGAGCCCTAAAACTCGTATTTAGCGGTTAAACTCATTTCCAATTGTTTTGTTCTTAGTGATGTGTGTTGGGCCTCTCTGAATTCATATATGTATGTTTGCCTGCCTGTTTTAATTTTGATATCGTATCGTAATCGGCTAAGTTGTTAATTTCCTCAGTTTCGTGCTTTAAAATTGATCAAAATTTTGTTGAGTTTTGCTTAATTGTGTTGGGTCTAGTCGAGTGAAGTCCGGGTAACCTATAATTGCACCAAATGATGTGCTTTGCCAAATGATGGAGCGTTTGATGTCATTCTTAAGGGCTTAAGTCATCAAATGGCTAATTTTGGCTAAACCAGGGGAAATCTGAGTACCCGGGTGGCATGGATCTTATGGGTATTATTCTAATTGAATAAGTGTTTGGTTTGATTTTCGTTTTCGGTGGTTGCGAGGTTGATTTTGGAAGTCGGGGTACAAAGTAGGCACGTTGGGTAGTTTGGCGAGCTGGGTCAAGCTCACCGAACCACTCGGTGGTTCACCGAATCCCCTTTGATCGCCTTTAATTTCATGCGAATGTTAAGTTTTGGTTCTATAACTTTCGGTGAGAAGCCTTAGTTCGCCAAAAGTCTTCTTTGATCGCCCTTTCTATGCCCCTAACCCTTAAAATACACTTCAACTTTCGGCAGGCTTGTTATGCTTGCCAAATACTGTCGGCGATTCGCCGAAAGGCCCCTCCCATTTCCAACATGCCATTATTCTTGGAATCTTTGAGCCAATACTTTCGGCGAGCCCGATCTGGCTCGCCAAAGTTATTAGGCGACTCGCCGATCGGTTCAGTGAGTCTGTCTGCAATATGATTTCTATGATTTTTCTTGAAATGTTTCTAACTTTCTACGATGTTTTTGCAGATATGGATAGACCAAAAGTGGCAGGTAGAGACATGCCGCCCCGCAAGAGGGCTAAGGGAATCACAATTAATGAGGATGTAGTTGCATCCAGGGCAAAGGCTACCAAACTTCCCACCACAGGTGGGAAGTGAAAAGGGAAGGGCAAGGCTCCTTCTCCTACGTCACCGTAGGTCAGCTCCGACAGTGACGGAGTCTATTCCACTCACCTCACCACTTCTGAGAGTGAAGGTGAGAACCAGGATTCTCGAGCTACCACTTTTGAGTCTGATTAATGAGTTATTAATGTCTCGAGTGTTGAACTGCGCTCTAAGAGGATGCATGATCCATCTAGGATCAGGGTGCCAGAGACTCATACTCCTCCTCCTACTCCAGCACAAGTTGTGGTTCCACAGCACCAGCTGCACTGGGTCCTCCTCCCCAGTCTATGAACAGACTAAAGACTGAGGGATTGAGGACCATCATCAAAGAGAAGAGGCTGTCTACCGATGGAGTCATAGACAGATACCCGGAGATCATGAGCTGATTCAGGTCTCATAAGTTTCAGTTATTCACTCGACACCGTGGACCTTATGTTCCAAATTGGGTCCGGGAATTCTACACCGCCTACAAAGCCCTGGTGCCACAAGGGAAGAAGCAGGCCGCCAAATTTAGGCGGGTAGACTATGTGGTTGTCAGGGGAAGATAAGTAAAGTGTGATAATGATGCTATCAATGCAGTTTTGGAGTGTTCAAAGGAAATTAAGGATGACTGTCAGTACATGACCAGGACAAAAATGTTGGAGAATATAAAAAAGTGGTTGGCTCCTCAGATATCTTACGGTACTCCCAAGTTGATCGAGGTTAGAGCACCCATTGAGAAGAAGGACCTCAATATACCAGCAAGGTTCTGGTTTGGCTTCATCATCAGTACTATCATGCCATCCCAGAATGAGTCGATTATCCACCATGCGAAAGCAGCCTATCTTGGTTGTATCACTGATGGGACAAGGCTGAACTTAGGGATAATCATTGCGCAGGAGATGGTCATAAGGGTCAAGCAGCACCAAACTTCTCTTCCCTTTCCGGTGCTTATCACTGAGTTGTGCAGATGGGCTCGGGTGCCTCGAGATGAGAAGAAGGATGTGGAAGTGACTCCCACAACTTGTACTGACACCCAACAGATTGAGGCTAAGTACCTGAATGATGAGGCGGAGAAGAAGAAAGCAGCCCTGGTGAACACCTCCCGGTTGTTGATACTGACACATTACTTGCAGAGGCAGTATTGCCTACTCCGGCCCCTGGGCCTTCAGGTATATCTAGTGTTGCACCTTTTGTTACTCCCAGTTCCTCTACAGCTCCCCTGCCTCCTAGGTCTACTGCTGGTGCTGCTGGCCGACCCCTGCTCATCCAGAATGCATTGATACGGATGGGGCAGCTAGCCCATTATGCTGATAAGAGTGCCTCCAAGCTTGAGGCCACCATTCCTGGCATGATCGAGAGGGCCCTTGAGACAAGGATAGCGGTGTGCGAGCTAAGTAAGGATGTGGACCAGATGAAGCCCACCGATATGTTGATGATTTTCAGGACTATGGAGATCCCCGATATGCCAGTTGACCTAGATGTGCCTCCGGCTACCACTGGAGATGAGGTTCGAACTAAGGAGGTAGTTTCTACCGAGTCTGAGGTTGAGACCGATGAGGAACAACTTGGTGTTGATGAGGAGGCTTCATATGAGGGCCTTACAGAGATTGAGGAGGTAATGGTAGATTCAGCTGTGCATATCTCTTTGGCAGACACACCCATGGCTAACCCTAGTGGTGTTAGAAGTGGTTATGTGACACCGGGCATTGATGCCCTGACAGATGGAGAGAGTGTGTAGACAAGACTTTTCTTTACCTCCTTCTCTGTCACTTTTATTGAATTTTAGTATTTTGTTGCATTTGAGGACAAATTGCTTTTTATTTGTGGTGGGGTGAGGTATTTCCATACCTACCTCTTGTGATGAATATTGCACACTAGCGAAAGTGTGGAGTCTTGTTTGATATTTGTGCCAATGCCTTGTGTGATGAGCTTACCGTGAACCATGTGTGATGACACCTAGAATTTTCCCCATTGGTCTGGTTGACTAAGTGATGCAAGCTCTTGAAATGATCTTAGGCGAAAATCTTGAAGAGTGAAACAATTTGACATTATACCTCTTTTGTGGCCTACCTTGTGAGTGTGTGAACTTTGCTTGAACACCCTTTGCTCCTTATCATTTTCTTGGAAGAAACTTAATGCAATTGTAATCCTTCTCTATGATTAACCCATAATCCTCATGAAGTGTGGTTTGTTTGAATAGCCAACATAGGCCAAAAGCCTAAGTTGGGGGTGTGGTGAAAGAGAAGGTAAATCAAGAAGTGCAAAGAAGTCCCCCTTGATCCATGGTTTTGAGAAATATGGAACCCCTCCATACAAAAAAAAAGAGAAAAAGAAAAGAAGAATGAAAAAAAAGAACGAAAATGTTGTGAAATAAAGTTGTGAAAGTTACAAAAGAAATGGGGTGTTCGGTATTCCATGAGAAGTGAATAATGTGGTGAATTTTGCGCATGAGTGCAAATGTTGAAGAAAAGGAGAGAAAGTGTTGTTCATACCACATTTCATGAGGATAGCAGCCACTGAGCCTAAATGGCCATACCGTTTACACTCAGCCTCGTTATAAGCCTTGAAAAGATGTTTTTGATCTTGAGTGAGCTAAAACAAATGTTGATTGGAAAATAAGGGCAAACCAATGGGTGAAGCATGCATGTTTTCATGTTTGTGAGTGTGAGAGTTGTATGTGATTCCGGAACTATAATGTGTTAAACAATTGTGTGAATATGGAATCATTCTTTGTGTGAGGGCATTTGAGTACCTTTGTTGAGCTTGAACTTGCATTTGAAGCAAGTATTGTGAACTTGAGAATCTTTGATAAAGGTGAGTCATAACTTGAAACTTTGAGTGCACAATTGATCCTTGCATGAGTAAGTTGTGTCTTGTTGTGTGCATTCATGGTTGAGTTTTGTGTAGCACTGTTTGAGACATCCTTTTTGAACTGCTGAAATTGAGTTTTACTTGAGGACAAGCAAAAGTTTAAGTTTGGGGTGTTGATGAGTCCGAGAGTTGGACTCATTTAGGGATTTATTTACATAGATTTAGTGTCCTAAAATGCTTTTTTTGTGCCAATAACTTATGTAAAATTCTTAATTTCCAAGTATAGGGATTGAGGAACAAAGCAAGGACACTAATTTGCAAAAAGGAACGAAGCAAGCTGAAAGAATGATGAAAAGCAAGCCTGGTGATCGCCAAATCCACTTGGTGAGTAGCCGAACGGCTGCTTGACCGCCTAAAGTCGTAGTGCACCAAGCCCTGAAGAAAAGAACCAATTTGGCGAGAGAAAGGAGAAGTTTGAAGATTGCCGAGTGGCTCTGTGATGCAGTGATGGATCGCCCAAAGTTATAGACCTTGAGGATGCCGAAGGCCAAGGCAGAAGGGCGATGAAAATGACCAAAGAGCGGATCGCTCAGTCACTTGGCGAGCCCGACTTACTTTGCCGAGTAACTCTTCACATCACATTTTTGGCGACTATAAATGCATTTTTTGAACATTTAGTTTAGTATCAATTACTCTTTAGAACAAATTATTATTAAGTTTTGAACTGGGAGACAAGTTTTCTCTATTTTTCCTTTAGCTTTAAAGAATTGTAGGTTTTCACTTTTGAAAAATTGGAAGTGGGTCTTTGAGATTCTTCGATTTGGACCTTTGTAAATACGAAATCGATTTTACCCAGTTGATAGAAACTCAATTTGGTAACAATATTTATATTTTTATGATGTCTAGCTAAAACCCCAATTCTTGGGGTGTGATTATGTGATTATGGGCTGATTTAGTTTATGGGTATTGCTAATTATTAGTTTAAATGATGTTTAGAAGTAAGTTCAATCATTAATTGTTGTTTCATTTAAGAATTGTAGTTGCAAATGCAGCTCCGCCCTTGTGTTTTTGGCTTACTCAAGAGAGAGGTTTTAAAACTAAGATTATTGATTAATGGTCTGTGGGTATATTGTTGTCATGAGTTTAGCTCGAGATAGTGCATCCTAAACCCAATTCCACACATTCAGCTCGAGAGAGTGAATGGACTAAGGTGCAGGCTGATCTTATTTTGGATGCTTGTCGATGTTTGAGAGAAATCGACTTGTTATAGTCTAGCTTACTCACTAATAATTGGCTATTGTCTAATAGTTGCAATTACCCATTTGTCTTTATTAACCTATAATCGAATCACATCCGAAGAACCTGTCTCATTATTGTTAATTCGTATTGTTTGTTGTTTGTAGTTTATAATTTCAAACCAACCCCCCCCCCCATTTTACATTCGTGTCACCCCCTAATTTGAAAGATGTCTTTATTTGATAAATTTTATTCCTATGACTGATTTGACCATGTTCACACTTTCCTATTGAATCTTAAACATGTAATCTCCCTGTGGGATTCAACCCCAACTCATTTAGTTGGGTTATATACTAATTAACGATCGTTGACACTTAGAATTGGATGAAGTGTCTTTGATAACGTTATTTAATCAAGACGTTGTGATATGGTTTTCTCAGCTTCCGTTTAACTTGATTCATACATGGGACCAATTGCACACGGTGTTCTTGGCAAAGCATTTCCCTCTGTCCAAGAAGCTTAATCACAAGGGAAAACTGAACAACTTTGTAGCATTGCCTGGAGAGTCTGTGAGCACTTCATTCGATAAGTTCATTGCATTCACTAAAGGAGTACTTCTATAGAGGTCAGGATAAAAATGGTAACGTTGTGCTTGATACTATCGCTGGAGGTCCATATGGTGAGTGAGCTTTTGAGGAGATCGCTGAGAAACTAGAGAAGATTTCCTAAAATTATAAAACATGGAGTACTAGGAAATTAGACACTCGAAGAAGCACGTTTGCAGTTCAAGCTACACCTATGAGGAGATGGCTCATATGAGAACAGAATTGGGTTTGGTACTAAATCATGTGACCAGAGGTGCAGAGAAGATGAATGCGGTAAACTATCTAACTAGAAATCCACCACCACCAGTTGAGGAATGCTACTATGAGGAAGATACTTATTTAGTGAATAATCATACGGGGGGTTTCCGAGCCAACGCCCAAGGTTCCCTTCAGGATAATTTGCGCAAAGGTCAAGGAAACCAAGGTCAGAACTATGGTAACTATAATCGAGTGGGTAACTATGTCCGAGATGGGAAATACAATCGCGACAATAACTACAACGAGAACAACTATGGAAATAGGAACGAGAGAGTTGGGCCTTATGTTCCACCTGCAAATCGGGAATCTTGCAATAGGGAAGCTCGAGGTAGTATGTCATGCATTGAGAATATGATATAGAAGATAATGAAGAGGTTTGATGCGGCTGATGAGAATGTGAAAGAGAAGTGAAACAACTTGTCTGGAATTGGTAAAAAAGTTGATGCCCATGCAGTGTCGATCAAACAACTTGAGCAGTGGATGAATCAGTTGTCCACTACAGTAAACCCACGTCTGCCTGGCACACTTCCTAGCAACACCATCCAAAATATGAAGAATGATGGGCATTGTATGGCAATCACTACTCGAGGAGGTAAATAGACCATTGATCCTCCTATGTTGTCTGATGTTGAAATTGTGGTCGAAAAAGATGATGATGAGATCAAGGTGACTGAAGAGTCCAATAATACTAAAGAGAAAGAAGCGGAGATAACCCAAAAAGTTGTTCCGATGCCTAGACCTCCACCTCCATTCCCACAGAGATTAGTGAAGAAGACTGAAGAAGGAAAATATTGCAAGTTCATTACTATGTTGAAGCAGCTTTCCATCAATGTTCTATTGATCAAAGATTTGGAGCAGATGTGTGGGAATGCAAAGTTTATGAAGGATTTGGTGACCAAAAAGAGGGTCGTTAACTTTGAGAATGATGAGACGTTGCAACATTGAAGTGCTATTGATAGTAGGTCACTTGTGTAGAAGAAAGAGGATCCTGGTGCTTTCACTATTCTTTATACCATTGGGTTGTTGCATTTTGTGAAGGCGTTGTGTGATTTGGGTGCTAACATTAATCTAATGCCATTGTCTATGTACAAGAAGTTGGGTTTAGGGGCTCCAAAACCGACTGCAATGCGACTACTCATGGCCGATAGAACTGTGAAGAAGCCCATTAGTGTTCTCCAAGATGTCCAGGTAAAAATGGAGTCGTTTATTTTTCCAACGGATTTTGTGATACTTGATTGTGAGGTTGATTTTGAGGTTCCCATCATCCTAGGGATACCATTCCTTGCTACTGGGCATGCCTTGGTTGATATGGAGAGAGGGCAGATGAAGTTTCGGTTGAATAATGAAGAGGTGACTTTCAATATTTGTACGTCAATGAAGAAGGAAAGAGATCTCAAGTCAGTATCAGTGGTGAATCATATTGTGGAGCAAGGTTCTGATGTGTCTATTGAAGAGAGGTTGGTTGTTGATGCACTGGCAATGGTAGTGATGAATTTTGAGGGTGATTGTATTCAAGACTATGATGAATTAGTTGCCGCACTTGATAGGTTCAAATTCTATTCCAAACCAAAAAAATTGGAGCTCAAGGTTCTACCATCGCATTTGAGGTATGTATTCTTGGGTAGAGATTGTACATTACCGATCATCATTGCGGCCGATTTGAGTAAGGTGTAAGTTGAGGAATTTGTTTTTGTGTTGAAGAGGTTCAAGCAGGCAATTGGGTGGATAATTTCAGACATTATTGGGATTTCTCCTGGCATTTTTCCTCATAAGATCCAACTCATGCCGGACATAAACCCAAGTATCGATCACCAACGAAGATTAAATCCGCCTATGCAAGAGGTAGTGAAAAAGGAAATCATCAAGTGGTTTGATGCTAGAGTCATACACCCCATCGCAGATAGTAGTCGGGTCTATCTTGTTCAGTGTGTACCTAAGAAAGGTGGGATTACTGTGGTTCCTAATGCAAAAAATGAGCTTGTTCCGATGCGGCCAGAGACTAAATGGAGAGTATATATGCATGGACTACCGAAAATTGAATGTTTGGACAGAAAAGGATCACTTCCCTATGTCATTCATGGATCAGATGTTAGATCTCCTTGCTGGTAAGGGTTGGTATTCCTTTCTTGATGGTTATTCGACCAACAATCAGATCTCCATTGCTCAGGAAGACCAAGAGAAAACCACCTTCACTTGCCCTTATGGGACTTTCGCCTTCAAACGGATGTCATTTGGGTTGTGTAATGCTCTTGCGACCTTCCAGCGTTATATGATGTCGATATTTTCATATATGGTGGAGGACACTATTGAGGTATTTATGGATTATTTCTCTGTGGTTGGTGACTCATTTGATGGGTGTCTGATGCATTTGGCCGAGGTACTGAAATGGTGTAAAGAGTTCAATCTTGTGCTCAATTGGGAAAAGTTCCACTTTATGGTGAAAGAGGGGATGGTTCCGGGTCATCGGATTTCTGAGAAGGATATTTAGGTTGATAGGGCTAAAGTCAACGTAATGGAAAATCTTCCACCACCTATCTTTTTTAAAGGTGTTAGAAGTTTTCTAGGGCGTGTTGGCTTTTATAGGAGGATCATCAAGGATTTCTCCAAAATTGCACACCCATTGTTCAAATTGCTCAAAAAGGAGTGTAAGTTTGATTTTGATAATGCTTGTCTGAGAGCATTTGGAGAGTTGAAAGAAAAGCTAGTTTGCGCACCTATAATTATTTTATCGTATTGGGGGCAACCGTTTGAAGTGATGTGTGATGCGAGTGGAGTGGCGCTTGGTGTAGTATTAGGGCAGAGGCGAGAGAAAATTCTTCATCCGATTTACTATGCCAGCAAAGCTTTGAATGTGGCTCAAAATAACTATACGTTGACTGAACAGGAACTCCATTATGTGGTTTTTGCATTCGAGAAATTTCGATCCTACTTTTTGGTACTAAGGTCATAGTGTATACTGACCATTGTGCATTGAGGTATCTGATGGCTAAAAAGGATGCAAAACCGAGGTTGATTAGATTGGTATTGTTGCTGCAAGAGTTCGATTTTGAGGTGAAAGATAGAAAGGGGACAGAGAATCAGGTTGCCAACCATTTGTCTAGATTGGAGGAGGAAGTTATGCTCAAGTTATGAGATGGGGCTGAAATTAATGATGCTTTCCTAGACGAACAGGTATTGGCTGCTTCCTTTGATCTTATTCTTTGGTTCGCATATTTTGCTAACTATTTGGCAAGTGATATGGTTCCATCGGATTTGTCATTTCACCAAAGGAAAAAGTTTATGCATGATGTGAAGAAGTTCTTTTGGGATGAGCCTTATTTGTTATGTATTTGTGTTTATGGGATTATTCGTCGATGTGTTCTCGAGGATGAGATTATGAGTATATTGTAGGCATTCCATTCATCACCTATTGGTGGGCATCATAGTGATATTCAGACTGCTTATAAAATCTTGCACTATGGGTATTACTGGCCTACCATCCACCAAGATGCTCATGATTTTGCCAAGTCTTGTGATCATTCCGAAAGAGAGGGAGGAATTTCAAAGAGGCAAGAGCTACCTATGAATCCAATATTTGTGATATAGTTGTTTGATGTTTTGGGCCTTGACTTTATGGGGTCATTTGTGAGTTCACATGGGATGAAGTATATTCTTGTTGCGGTTGATTATGTGTCTAAATGGGTGGAAGTAATTGCGCTTCCAAACAATGAGGGTACAAGTGTCACTACATTCATGAAAAATATTATCTTCTCTAGATTTGGTACACCTAGGGAGATTATCAGCGATGGAGGTTTCCACTTTTTCAATAAGTAGTTCAAGGCGTTGCTAGAGAAATATGGAGTCCATCACAATGTAGCCACTCCTTACCATCCACAGTCTAGTGGGCAAGTTGAAGTGTCAAATAGAGAGATAAAGCAAATTCTTGCAAAGACTCTGAACGCCAATAGAACTGATTGGTCAAGAAGACTTGATGATGCTCTATGGGTCTATCGCACCGCATTCAAGACTCCCATAGGTAAGTCCCCCTATCAACTTGTATATGGGTAGTCATGCCACTTGCTAGTAGAGCTGGAGCATAAGGCCATGTGGGCGCTAAAGAAGTTGAATTTGGATTGGGGCACCGCATCGAGTCAAAGAGTGAATGACATGAATGATCTTGATGAGTTTCGCCTAAAAGCTTATGAAAGTTCAGCCTTGTACAAGGAGAATATGAAAAAGTATCATGATCGAAATATTGAAAAGTGTCAATTTGTTGTGGGTGATCTGGTGCTTTTAGTCAACCAAAGGTTGCGATTGTTTCTGGCAAATTCAAGTCAAAGTGGACCAAGCGATGCAAAGTCACCTAAGTGTTTTCTCATGGAGCGGTCGAGGTCCAGAACAAGGAGGGACCAAGGTTCAAAGTGAACGGACAGAGGATCAAGGTCTACAAGGGCCAGAAGTACACAAAAGTTTTGATAAGTATCAAACCACGGTGTGGACTACGGTCTGTTGTTCCCTCGATGGACCATTCTGCACATCTGTGGTTCCCACTTCAGAGACCTAATTTTGGGTACTTTCACTGTAACGACCCTAAAAACGAACTAGTGAAACTAGAGCCTCACATGTGAGTTTGGAGTTGAGAACTTGATGAAATGATGAGAAATGACCGTGACGTCTGGAAACTAGTCATTTGAACTAGTGAGTTGTAAGGGTCAACTTTA